>JAZHYW010002204.1:0-15070 GCA_037355805.1 Ixodes ricinus
AAGATAAGACTATGCGGTGATTATAAATGCACCATCAATCCAGTATTGGAATGGGAAGATTATCCGCTGCCAACAGCAGAACGGCTGTTAAGGTAAAGCTGGCAGGTTGCCCGTGGTTTCCAAGTTGGACCTGGAGCAAGCCTATCAGCAGCTTTCTGCTGATGAACACACGTCAACCTACTTACACTGGGTACTCACAAGGACCTTTTAAGGGTAGCAAGGTTACAATTTGGTGTCGCTACCGCTGTAGCTATTTTTCAACGTCACATGAAGCAGCTGCTAGCCGGACTACCGGGACTTCAAGTGTTCCTTGACGATATCCTGATCGGTGGATCCGACTGAAGAGAACATGACCTTCGAGTCCGTGCAGTTCTGCAAAGAATCCAAGAGGACGGACTACGCTTGAACCAAAGAATGCACTTTTCGAGTGCAAAAAGTGACGTTCCTGGGTTACAAGATAGACCAAGACGGGGTACACGCAACATGGGACAAGGTGAGAGCAATCCATGATGCACCAGCACCTAAAGACAGGAAGGAGCTTCAAGCCGTCTTAGGACTCCTGAAATTTTATAATCCCCTCCTGCGTGGAGCTTCAGACGTGTTGGAGCCTCTTCGCCGACTTCTAAGGGACGGAGTAAAATGGAGTTGGTCATCCAGAGAAGCAAAGGCCTTCAACGAGGCAAAGGAACTTCTCAAGTCTGACAGTGTTTTGTGCCACTATGACCTTAACAAGCCACTGGTACTGGTTTGTGACGCCTCTTCTTACGGAGTAGGGGCTGTGTTAAGCCACGCAGCTGACAGAAGGTCAAGAGCGACCTGTCGCTTACAGTTCCCGTTCACTGAAAACAGCGGAAAAAACTGTTCTCAAACAGATCGGAAGCACTAACTGTAGTCTTCGGACTAAAAACGTTCATCACTACATCTACGAAAGAAACATCAAGATTTACACTGACCACAAACCGTTACTTGGTTTGTTCAACAACAAGAAACTGATTCCGAAAATGGTATCACCAAGGGTCCTCCAGTTGGAGCTTGATGTAGCAGCTTACCATTACCAGTTATTGTACCGTCCAGGTAAACAAATGGGAAATGCGGATGGTCCTGCCGACTTCCACTACCTTCACCCAACTTCGACGTTCCGCAGCTGGGAGAAGTTTTTCTTTGAAAGGAACCCCAGAAGGTTTGGTAAAAGTCGAAGAAGTGGCAAAAATGACGAAGAAAGATCAGGTTTTTCAACTGTGATGTACTGGGTTTTCCATGAATGGCCAGAAGAAAAGCCAGAGGACCTTTTCAGTGCATTCTATAGCCGACGAGAAGAGTTGTCGGTATACAACGGTTGTTTGCTATGGGGACACCATGTGGTTGTTTTCAAGAAACTTCAAGAGAATGTTCTGAACATTCTGCATGCCTCGCATCCTGGTGTTGTGCGCATGAAGGCCTAGCTAGAAGCTACGTCTGGTGGCAAGGACTAGACCAGCAGATCGAAGAACGTGTTCGATGCTGTACGACGTGTCAGGAGACGCGAAATGCACCAGTCCGAGCTCCAATCCATCCATGGGATTGGACGGTGAATCCATGGTCTAGACTCTAGACTACAAATGGAATTTTCCGGCCCTTTTGAAGGCAATATATTTTTTGTCGTCGCTGATTCACACCCAAAATGGTTCGGGGTACGTTTAGTAAAAACGACTTCAGCGGTGGAAGTCATCCGAAGTTTAAGAGAACTGTTTGCGACACATGGAGTGCCAGATGTGCTGGTTTCCGACAACGAAGCTGCCTTCCACTTCGGCAGAGTTTCGAGAGTTCGCAGACAGCAACGGTATTCAAGTTTCGTTTGTTTCACCGTATCATCCAGCTTCCAACGGCCAAGCTGAAAGGATGGTTCAGGAAACCAAGAAGTCGCTTTCACGCCTGAAGGAGAGGAGACTGAGTCCACAAGGATATCAAGGTTTTTGATAACTCCAACATGTTCTACCTTCCACTACTACTGAGAAAAGCCCAGCCAGATTGATGGGACGTAAGCTATGAACAGTTTTAGACCTGCTCCATCCATCGTCGGCAAACCGCACGATTGAAAGACAAGAGAAGATGTTCATGGAGCAGAGGAAGGAAACGGTCACTTTTCAGAAAGATGCGGTGGTCTGCGGTAAGGAATCTACTGTCGCCCCAACCTAAGTGGTTGGCAGGGAAAAGTGATTAAAAATTGTGGACCTCTGTCCTACGAAGTGCTATTGGAAGGTGGTCGCAGATTCCGACGACATGTCGATCACCCGCGTCCACGTTGGAAGGACACTCCATTGTCCTCGGCGTCCGAATGCGATGCAAGTCTCCGTGAGGAGAAGGGAAGAGACCGGTGAAGACGTCTTGAGACAACCACGCATGCGGGGTTCGGAAATACAATGCCCCATACGAGTGAGTCTCCGGAGGAGCCTACGGATGCCGAGTCCTCCGAAACACCGATATGCGAACCGGAAACGCTTCCCGTCCAACAGCTGACGCTGAAGTGCTAACTGGTCGTCCGACGAGACTACGTCGAGCACCATGGTGCCTTCAAGACTACCAGTGGATTAAGGCACCTACGGACTGGGTGGTGACAATTCCGGGGAGAGGGATGTAGTATCGCGGGTATTACCGCGTGAGCAGGAAGACGACGATACGCGAGCCTGCCACGCGGACCAGAGAGCAGCACGAGCGGGGACTCTGGAGCATGCTGCGGTTCGAGCCGATCCTATACTTTTCTGCTTTATTAAATACTTGAGTTTGCTGTGATGTAGCGTTGGCCTCCATACATAACAATGACCACGGAAACCATCGCCAGTGGAAGCTCTCGCGCGCTCCAAGAATAGTGATAATACCAAATGCCTTTTCGTTAAGGGGCGATGCAACAATTTTTGTACTTTCCGCAAATACCGCTTTAAAACGGATCCCTGACGTTAATGACCTATGAAACACGCGTTCGTTTTTCACCCCACGCAATAGAAGTCCCAGAAAAAAACTTAAGAAAAACGAGCAGCGTTCACCCCCTCAACTCGCAGCCAGAACAAGCGGCCACGTGATCTGGAGCCGATTATATGCCGCCAATGTTGCTCATAGCCACGCGCTGGGGTTGGCAAAGCACAGGACACGCGCTGAGTTCCAGGCATTGTTATGGCTCGGCTATTGTCGTCGTTGCAGCGATTGGACACGGGCCACTACCCGAATGCTTCTCGAGCTAGTAATTATCACGAGCCCAAATCGAGTGCCCACGCAATGCTCGGGTCCAATCTATGAACCGCATTCAAATATCGTCATATGGGTGTACTGCGATCCCCACGTTACGTCATCAAATTTTGCAAAGGAGAGATTGAATGAAAATGATCGATTTTGTCCTTGAAATTACACCGCAACAAAGGAGTTTCTTGGCCAGTGGCGTTGCGTGTGAGTATCCTTGAGTCCCAGGTGTGCCAGTAAGCTCGTGTAAAGAGAAAAACATTCCAATTGAGTATCGTTGCACCGCTCCTTTAAATTTTCTACTGCCTTCGGTGCTAATCCGCCGTGTCTTCACTCAGGCGGCACCCTTAGCTTGGATGCCCCGAGAAGACATATATGGAATGCAATAAAATTATCCTCAGATTGATACGACTGTGACACGACTGTTCGGATGCGGCATATAAGCAATAAAAAATAAAAACACCACTCGGCCAGTCTCAAATATTTCTTTGCTCTGCGACAGCTCTTCCGTGGATGGGGGGGGCGATGAAGAATTTGTTTTAATCTTCGGTTAACAATCAGCGGAAGCATTACATACGCTGTGTGACCTTATAAAAGCCTTAACATTTTGTGCTCTTTGTTTGCTGGTAAAAGAAAGCTGGTATTTCTTTTTCCTTTTAGACAAAATGCGTCACTTCTACTAGCATAGAGATGTTTGGTGCTGAATTTGGTCGGAAAATCTAAACCAAATCACCGTGTGCATAGCTCCCCGAAGGAACCGGTTATCTGGTATTATCACTACTCTCGAAGCGCACAAGACTTTCCGCTGATGAACGTTGAGTGGCGCGATGAGGGTGAGAGGCTGTTGCTCTGTTGTTAGCGCTTCTTTCGTTCAAGACTGTACAGCCTCCCCCACCTTAACGACGCCACTGACATTTCTAGGTATTGAGCTATTGCCACTGGCTAAGTGCTTTTCCTGGCTGGGATAGTGATAATTGAGTCAAAACGTCACCACGTAGTTCGAACAGTAGCCGCAAGCATAGCGCTAGAAAAGCTATATCGTGGTGGCATTAAGGTTGGGCGAGGGTCTACCTATAGAACACCATACTTTCTTTCCTTTGTGCCATTCGAAACACTGTAGAGAAGCCAAAACCTGGAGGGGTTCTTTTAAAAAAGCCGATGAAGCCAACTTTATGATGATCTCGATCAACCTTTGGGTTCGAAATCCCACATACAGTATGACACTTTGTGCTCAAAATCTGCGAATTAAGTGGAGTTTCTCGAGAGTTGCATAAGAGATCAGTGTAATCTTACATCAACCTACAGTGTAGTGTGATATCAGGCGCAAGAAAGCGCAGGCATCATCCTCACAATGAAATTTGTACCCAGTGTGCATGTCGACGGACATTTTTAAATGGACCTGACCTTTTGCAACTAGGGTTTACAATTTTAAAAACAATATTTCTCCGAGGATTTTTGGGAATGCCATGTGTATCTGTTCTGAAGCTCTGAGTAAGGAATTAATTTATGCTTTAACAGTACCTGTGACAAGAAGGCAGAGAATGTTAATGGTACATTCTACATGTGCAGTGAAGTCTAAGAGACGAGATATCAGCTTTGCAAAGGGATAGCTGGCTCAAGGAGTATATACAAAAGTTAGACTTGCTCACTGCAGATGACATAACACATACCTGCCAACATCAATCGGGCGGTTTCTCATTTATGCACATTGAATAGGGCAGCAAAACACACATCCTTTTCGTTTTATTTTCTACATTAACCCTCTGGATTTCTGGGGAATTTCACAGTCAAGCTTCATTGGATTGCTTATTCATGCATGTTTCTTAGTGTAAAAGCTTGCTCTTTCTTCATCAGGGAAGGGTGACATGCAAATGTCACTAATGGAAATTCTGCTTGTGGGTTTGGTGCGGTTTCTGGTGGTTTTTCTTTGCTATATAGTTTAGCACGAGCTATCACTGACTGCTCTAAAGGCGCGAGTCGAGGAGTGCTTTTCGATCGATTCAAATCCACCCATGGAATTTCCCGTACCATTGACGAAATGCTAGAAATGTCCAGCGGTCTCCCAAAAGTCGGGTTATATCACTAAAAGTTAAAACAAAGTCCAGTAAAACCTCCCAGAAGCAAGATTCTCGCTTTGTAATATTCCTCTTCGCCGCTTTCTTCGTCCCCGTTCGTCCACCTCACGTAGTAACTTGCGCTGTTGACAAAAGTCACTCGGCACAGTCGGCTTAAAGTCCTTAATATGGATCACAGGCACAATTGCTTGAGTGACGTCATCCTTGTACCGCACACACGTGTGCGTAATCATCATGAACACGGTGTCACGAAAAGAAACCACGTTGACGACGGCACATAATAGAACGAGCCAAGCAAAGTGGATCAGGGTAGGTTGGATCGGATTGAAATGTGGTCGTGCTCATCTTGACATTCGGATACAAGGTGACAAGGTTCTCACTTGGGTCTAGGGCTCTCAGTTCTCACCTGCAAACATCCGCAGACAATTTATTTAATTTATGTCTGTAATTTATGGCGAATAATCGAAATTTTGCCTCATAAAAGACTGTTCTCTCTGATTTTGGCGACGACGACTGGCGTCATTGCAATAGATATCAAGCTATGGCTGCCCCGATGGTCGCTGGCCGCTAGACCCGCGTCCACTCGTGCCCGCTTTCCGCTAGTACAACATCCCGCCGGCGTGCACGCCAAAGCGGACATTACTAGAACACTTTGCTGCTAGCTATTCTGTTCCAGCTGCTTTGCTACTGCTGGAGCTGGTGGTACCACTGGGACCGAAAGATTACTTAGGCTTAGGGGCAATGAGTTCGCTTGTCCTGTGTGTTGATGCACTAAAGAGACTTGACAGAATGGGGGATGCGCCCCTGGAGCCGTCATCACCAGAACGACTTAAGAGGTGTCTGAAGAAACGAAGGCGTTACAAACCTTACAAGCTATATTTATTTCCCGGCTCCCAAGCAACGAGTCCCAAGATCGACAAGACATGCACGAAAAGAAGTTTTCAAACATTCATGAGGTACGTGTCAACAACTTATAGCAACATTTGCACATTGCATTCGCTCCAGGATATTTGGGCTTTACCTTCGCTCGTGTTGCCGCTCTTGTTCCACCGCTCGTGTTCTGTCGCGCGCTTAAGCTCATGGCCAGCTTAAAACAAGCCACATGTTTGTTTGTCTTGTTTCTTTTTAAACGGATACAATTTGGCGAACACTTCACCGCCCGTTTTGGATAATCAAAGTGCAATGTTTAGCGAGCAGCTTGAGCCACGCACGATAATTGCCATCAGCCAGATAAAGTAAAATTTACGACAGGGAGCACGCGAGCGCATGCCTCACTCAGCATAGGCGGAAATCGTGCGAGGGCGCTGTTCGGTACGATGTCATGCCTCCGAGCTATGCCAACCACCTCTCAGATAGCTTTCAAGCTCTGCGCGTCAGGGGACATGACGTCGCGTCCTGGAAGCCCTGCACGGGCGCTGACCAGGATGCGAGTGCCGCGTCGGCGTTCGCGTGGGACTTGTTCCTAACATGGTCCCACGCGAACGCTTTCGCGTCACTCGCATCCAATCAGCGCCCGTGTAGAGCCGCCAGGACGTGACGTCATGTCACGCTGACGCGCTGGGTTGAAACCTATCTAGGAAGGTGTTGGCTATGCAGCTCTGGGCCTTCGGAAACTGGAGGCACTTAAGGCTCTTGCTCACGTGTCGTCTGCTCCATACTTGCTAGCAGACAGCGCACCACGCGGAGAAAAAGCCGCACGCGCGACGATCGCCGCTTCCGTCGCCATGCTGCACGCATTGCGGGCAACAACAGTCTGATAGAGTTTTCAAGCCGTCAAGTTCAGATTTTTTCCGTGTCCATCCAATAACGCAATATACCGTGAGAACCCGTTTTTAGAACTAACCTACGTACAGCGAGATTGTTGTCGACATCGAACTCACGGAAAAATTAAAATAAAAATGCATGTAAAAAGTGCTTTTTATAACGAACAACATATTGATGCTGGGCATCGAACTTTTTCCCTCCAGGAAGGCTTCCAAAAACGCGCAAACAATCGTCTTCTAAACACTGACCCCGCCCCCCCCCCAAAAAAAAAGTAGGGAAGAAAGAAAATTTTAGAATCTCAAGCCGCAAACAAAATTGAGCAAAGAGAAGCGATTCAGAAGGGGAGAAAGCTGAAAAAAAAAACTGCACGTATGAAAAAGGAAATCCAGCTCTCTGTTACAAGGTGGAAGCGAAAGAGATGAGAAATAAAGAGAAGTTCTCGCCTTACAACGAACGCATCGTAAAAGTTCGTTGTAAATGGTTTTTGCTATACCGAAATACTTGCCTTATAACGTGAACTGATCGTAGCGTATCCTGCTGTTCGTTATAAACTGTGTCATAATCGATCGTGATTGAACTGGCGCACCGACGACGACGACGAGCACGACGCGCGTGCACGAGCAGTGAGCGCGTGAAGGGACTTTCGAGCGGCAGCAGAACAAGCGGTCGCTGATGGCCGTCACCGAATAAAAGCCAGTTATTATTCGGTGGTGTAGCTGTTGTCGGCACGAACACAACACTGGCGACGAGGGACTACGAGCCAACGAAGCCTGGGACAGCCACCGCAAGCCATGCCGACGCAAGGAAACATTGAAGCCTTCACAGGCAAGTCCTGGTCGTCATGGATTGAACGCTTAGGTTTCTACTTCGTGGCAAATTCAATCACCAACGTAGAAAAGAAGAGAGCACTGCTGCTTACGCTTTGTGGCCCGGAGACTTACGACATCGTCCGAGCTTTGGTAGCTCCTAGAACGCCTGCCACTGTCAGCTTCGAGGAACTTGTGTCCATCCTTGGAGCACATTTTGACCCTCAGGCCTCGGAGCTCTACAGCCGGTTCAAGTTCCAGCGCAGGGACCAACTAGCCGACGAGTCGATAAATGACTATGTCGCGGCCCTGAAGCAATTGGCAGTAGATTGCAACTTCAGTCTACCGACTACCTCAACGACAGCTGTTGCAACGACGTCATCACAGCATCCACCGGCAGCTCTGACCTACGGTGCCGAGGCTACTACTGGGACACCGGCAACGCCACGGCAGGACACCAGACTGGCCTTGGACATCATGCTGCGCGACAGATTTGTCTGCGGCATACGCGACGAGCTACTGCAGCAACGCCTGTTCGCAGAACAAGATCTGACATTTTCTGCAGCTTTGGACATGGCAGTCAGAGCTGAGAGCGCGTCTAAGCAACAGAAAGAAATCAAAAGCAAAGTTGAGCCACAAGTCAACAAAACAGAAAAGAGAAACAAGGATTCCTCGACACAGCAGGGACGCCGTTGCTACCGCTGCACAGGACAACATGATCCGCAGGAGTGCCGTTTCAAAAACACGGACTGCAGGTACTGCAACAAGCGCGGACATATTGAAAAGGCTTGCATCGCTAAGAAAAAGCAACAAGGAAGCAAGACACACAAGAAAGCCAACCACATGCTGGCAGCGACAGAGGAAACGAGCGGGGCAGCAACCAGCCCTGGATGCTCATTTTATGAGCTTAACAAGCTGGCGACGACTGCAGACGTCCCCAAGTTCCAGGTTAAACTTCGAATTGAAGGCAAGTCGCTCGTATTCGAAGTGGATTCGGGTGCTGCCTGCTCATTGATCAGCGAGGAGACCTTCCGCGACACATGGCCCCGGAATCCGCCGAAGCTTACGCACGACGACACAGAATTGCACACTTGGAGCGGAGAAGGGCTAAAGCTCCTTGGACGCTTCCAAGCTGCCGTCAGATTCAAGTCGAAGGACTATGTGCTACCGCTTCTGGTAATGAAGGGATCCGGCTGCAACCTCTTGGGGCGCGATTGGTTCCAAGCTCTCCACATCAGAGTACGGGGAATAAACCAATTGCAACAGCAGAACACGCCACCACAAGTACAGGCGGTTTTGCAACGCCATTCCGCGGTATTCCAGGAGGACATTTCGGGATACGCTGGACCCCTGGTGCAGTTGGAATTGGAGGAAGGAGCGACCCCCAAGTTCTGCAAGGCTCGCCCCGTGCCTCTTGCACTGCGACCAGCAGTCACCCAGGAGCTCTCCCGACTGGAAGGACAAGGAATAATCGAACCAGTACAGCATTCAGACTGGGCCACTCCTCTTGTCCTTGTCCGTAAAAAGAGTGGTGAAATCAGACTCTGTGGCGATTACAGAAGTACAGTCAATGCCGCTTCAAAAAAGGCATCCTACCCGCTACCAACCACAGGAGAAGTCCTAGCGAACCTAAGAGGAGGGACCGTATTCTCGACGTTGGACATGTGCCAAGCCTACCAGCAGTTGAAAGTATCCGAAGCTGCCGCGGCGGTTCTGACCATCAATACCATAAAAGGCTTGTACAAAGTAAAACGCTTGCCTTTCGGAATATCAGCAGCGCCAGCTATCTTCCAGCGTACAATGGAAACGACGTTAGCTGGCATACCGGGAATAAGCGTCTACTTGGACGATATTATCGTCAGTGGACAGAACAGCGAAGAACATGCAGCACGTCTAGACCAAGTACTGTCGCAACTGGAAAACGCAGGTCTGCGGCTCAAGAGAGAAAAATGTCACTTCGCAGTGAGCGAAGCCAAGTTCCTTGGGCACAAGATTGACGCCGCGGGAGTACATACTACGGATGAAAAAGTGCAGGCCATCTTGGACGCACCAGAGCCGACTGGAAAAACGGAACTGCAAGCGTTTCTGGGCTTGCTGGCTTTCTATGATCGTTTCCTTAAGAATAGAGCCACAACTGCAGCTGATCTCTATGAACTTCTACAGAAAAATGTTTCTTGGGAATGGAAAGGCAAGCACCAGGAGGCTTTCCGGAAACTAAAGCGGCTGGTCAAGGAGTCCACAGTTTTGGCGCACTACGATGAAAACAAACCGTTGCTGCTCTCGTGTGACGCATCGCCGTATGGTGTGGGAGCGGTACTTGCACAGGAAGATGACTTGAAACGTGAAGCCCCAGTTGCCTTCGCGTCAAGAACATTGGGAGCTGCAGAAAAGAACTATTCCCAGCTGGACAAGGAAGGGTTGGCCATTGTGTACGCCGTGCAACACTTTCACGAGTACATTGCTGGGCGGCACGTCACAATTTATACAGATCACCAACCGCTTCTGGGAATTCTCGGGTCGACAAAACCCATCCCACAGGTACTATCTCCCCGTATGACAAGATGGTGCGTCAAACTGAGTGCCTACGATTACAGTCTGGTATACAGGCGAGGTTCGTGTCACCAGAACGCGGATGCACTTAGCAGACTCCCTCTGCCAGGTAATGTAGACGAACCCTGCCTGCCGGGAGACGTGCTGATGTTGGCACTTTCTCCAATTCCTCAACTTTCACCAGAGCAGATTGCAGAAATGACCGGACAAGACAAGATTTTGACCCAAGTGTACAAGGCTGTTCAAGAAGGACGCCTACAAAGTCTGAAGGGCGAAGACTATCGTCCATACAAGAGTATCGCGAATGAGCTGTCGACCGTCAACCGATCTCTCACTCGCGGTTCAAGGGTTATAGCTCCTACAGCATGCAGAGCCCAAGTGTTAGATTTGCTGCACGCTGGCCACAGAGGCGTGGTGACCATGAAGAGCGCCGCGCGTGGATATGTGTGGTGGCCCGGCATAGATAGGGACATTGAGCGAAAGGCAAGATCGTGCCTTACATGTCAGGAGCACCAGCGCTCTCCACCACAAGTAACCGCTCCAGATTGGCACCGAGCATCGCAACCATGGGAAACAATCCACGCCGATTTTGCCGGTCCACTGGAAGGAAAAATGTTTCTAATTGTTGTGGACGCTTACAGCAAGTGGCTGGAGGTGCGACAAATGAAAAATATTCAATCCAGCTCAGTCATCGAGGAGTTTAGGAGCTTGTTTGCAACATTTGGACTACCACAAAAGGTAGTTACAGATAACGGAACATCGTTCGTGTCACAAGAAACGGAAGCGTTCTTTAAGAACAACGCAATCAAGCACATCACCAGTGCACCGTACCATCCGGCAACAAACGGCCAAGCCGAACGAATGGTACAAGAAACCAAACAAGCATTGGCCAAAGACAACACAGGGAGTGTTTCCTGCAGACTTGCTCGGTTTCTCTTTAAGCAGCATACAACCACAAGTGCGACAACAGGGGAGACACCAGCCATGATGATGTTTGGACGACAATTGTCAACTGCAATTACTCGGCTGAGTCGCATCCAAACCGACCAAGGGAGGAAAACCACAGAAATTATTAAGCAGTCTTGTTCCCCCAGGAACATTTCTGTCGGCCAATACGTATTTGTGAAAGATTTCACACAGCCGGGACACTGGATGCCGGGCACTGTCGCAAAGAGGATGGGATCTCGATCCTGGCTAGTCGCTACCAAGCGAGGGACAGTTCGGCGCCATGAGGACCACATCAGCAACCGAGCTAACCAACAATCAAACCAGCCGGTTGTGGAAGCGTGTCTAGAGGACACGAGTAGAAAGTCAGCTCAAGGCCCAGCGCCCCAGTGGACTATTTCAATCAACGGTGAACCACCAAAAGAAAACGTCGAGCACAATACGCCAGTACCAGTCTCTAGCACACAACCTGACGGAGCATCATCCAGACCGGTACGCCTGAGAAGGCTGCCTGAACGATATGGTGACTGTTTCTAAAGGGGGAGAAGTGTCATAATCGATCGTGATTGAACTGGCGCACCGACGACGACGACGAGCACGACGCGCGTGCACGAGCAGTGAGCGCGTGAAGGGACTTTCGAGCGGCAGCAGAACAAGCGGTCGCTGATGGCCGTCACCGAATAAAAGCCAGTTATTATTCGGTGGTGTAGCTGTTGTCGGCACGAACACAACAAACTGGTTTGACTTAGTATCAACCAAATGATCCTGGGCACATTTAATGATGGCCTATAGATTTATAGGTGATGATGTCAAAGAAACGATGTTGGTCATGTACTCATAGTGTTAGGACTAAATGTATCTCCAGGAACCCCTTGTCCTCAACTATGACATGGCATCAAGCTTTAGAAGACACTATATGCAGTTGACCTAGCCCCAAAGGAAGGAAATACACGCCTACAATGGCAATTACCATTTGGTAGCTTGGCGCAGAAACAACTCCTACTGGGTTGCGGCTCTATGGCTCCTCGTCGAGCGCACTTGAACTTCAAGATGCTGCTTAACAACCTCACGGTTGAAGTATGGCCAGCTAATTGGAGCTCGCAGCAATGTCAGAACCTCAGCTGGTAGTAAAGCACAAGTGCATAGAAGAGCATTGTGCTATATTAACTCACTGTCCGAACCAGCACATTATGGTAATAATGCAGCACATACGTCATCCTTCACACAGACCACTCTGTCAGTGGCCTGCATAGCATTCTACACACTTGTGCCAGCTGGAGGTGTCTCTATTCCTCGAAGAGACTGAGCCCCACAGTGTGCATGCAATGAAATCGAATGCAGCGCTCACTAAACTGCTCCTGCATGTACCGAGGAGCAAGCACTCGCATGTTGTCTCTAATAAATTGAAGGACTGTATGTGTCCCGAGAAAGAATTCAGGGGGCAATGCGTCTGCTATGTTGCTGAAATTCATTACATCATGCCATGCGTAGGGTCATCAAAATCAGTCAATCGCCAGTAGGTGTGTTTTGTAATACAAATATATATAAATTTGTGTTAGGGTCAGTCGTATTCTAGTAGAATTTATGTGTCCTAATGCGCATATGCCACAGACCTACAGGCACGGCTCATCTACATGGGCTTCTGTGGCGACCAGACTCTGTTAAAGACATACCAACGTTCCTGACACCCTTTTTCTTTGTTTTAGGCATCTTCTGGACAGCAAGCACTCTCACCGTACGACTGTGGTAGCAAACCTGAACAACGTGCAGACTTTTGATATGACAGTGACTCTGTAGCAATCATGTATGTTACTAAAATAGTTTCACAATATGTCTGCACAATTTATAGCAGCCTTTGGTATTTCCAAGCTTCCAGATTTAAATAATCACAACATGACTTACATTACATGTTCCTCTCGATTTGCATAAGGTACCTTCAGAGCCTCAAACACTCATGAGACGCACCTCTAGTGGCACGTATCCACAAAATTTGACGAACTTCAACTCTGACAGCGACTCCGTGAAAGACACTGTGAGTGTATTCTTCACAGCTAGTTGTACAATGAATCGATAGTCGATACAATATAGCGCATTTCATAGTTTTAGTGTCAGGTTAGTTATTGTCATTGTGATTAAAACAACATTGACTAAACCACTTCTGCTTTGCTTAGAAGCCCTGAAGCACAGCACTTTCTGGCGTCCTCCTCCTAGCAGGAAGGTTTAAAAAGTAGAGAACTAAACTTTGGCTGTGACTCAATTGAATCAACTGCTGATCTTGTAACTGTATTAAAAAAAATAGTTGCATGGATGTACCTAGAAACTTTGCAGCAACATTAAACATTTCTATGCATTAGCCTAAATTGTTGTCATATGATGAAATCGGGTGGTTATCATTTGGAGTCCATTCTCGTTTCGCCCTTCTCACTTGGCCCTACTCAAAACAACCATTCTCAAAAAGATCTTCTCGCTTTGACCCGTCGCATTTGGCCCTTTCCCGTTTCGTCTTTCGCATTCCAACCCTCCTCATTTGGGCCCGTTCTCGTTTTGCTCTTCTCACCTGGCCCTTCTCAAAACAGCTATTCTCATAAATATCTCGCTTTGATCTGTCGCACTTGACTCTTTACATACCAAAATCGTTTTTTTAGGGTAATATTAATAAATACATTGATATATTTTGTTCGTGTTTGTGTGTGTGTGCCATGCTACAGGCATACTCTCTCTGCTAAGGATTTTAGCAGTGCGTCGAGGTCGTCGTGAAAAGCTACTAGCTGACAATAAAACAGACCAGCTATTTATCGCAGCCAGATCATATTCCGAAATGTCACGTTGTTTGAGGTCTCTCGACGTGGGACAATGCCACCACTTCTATAATGCAGTGGTTCTCAAATGGGGGTCTGCGAAGGCATCGGTCCGCGAAGCCCTGTCTCATCAGTCAAGCACGGCAATATTAGTTGTCTTTCTTCACGTTGAGAAGAAACGTTCCAATTTTCGGGTGAGTACTCTCGTGTGTATGTCAATGAGATAAGTTTACTTCACACTAGCAATTAGTGATATTCATTTATTAAATCATTATCATGATAACCTATACCTTTCTATTCCCCTCACCCCGAACGGGGTCCTCCATCATCTCCGCCTTTCTACAAGGGGTCCGCGAAACATCAAGGGTTGAGAACCACTGCTATTATGTATGCTATTTCTGTTCAAACAAAGTTTCCGAATTAAATGTTCATCGCTTTTTTTTCTCGTTTGCTTAGAGGAAGGGAAGCAGGCGTCATTGTACGATTCTCAATGCGTACCTCTACAAATAACATATGTCTGATGGTATATTGGGGGCCCAAGCAAGGTAAGGCTCATCAACAAAGCCGCGAAGGCATAAAGACGTTAGGAGCATGCCGAACTAGTGCCATACGGTCGTAGCGCGAACGGGCGAAATGAGAATGGGTCTAGTTGCGAAAAATACAATTTGGATCTTATGAGAAGGTTCAAACAAGGCGGACCAAATGAGAATGGGACGAAATGCGCACGGTCAAAATGCGAATGGGACGTTTTCAGATAACGGGCAAAATGAGAATGGGCCCAGTTGCGAAAAGCACGATTCGGATCTTATGAGAAGGTTCAAACGAGAAGGACCAAATGAGAATGGGACGAAATGCGCATGGTTCAAATGCGAATGGGACGTTTTTGAGATACACCCGATGAAAATCAGCATGACTAAACCCT
>JAZHYW010002205.1:0-18656 GCA_037355805.1 Ixodes ricinus
ATACAAAAGCCTTGACTGGGGCGTGGCAAATCGCAAGTGCTGACATCTGTGATCGTGAGAGGAAGAACGGCAGAAAATCCGAAGGAGGCAGACGCAAGGTTAGGCCTGTTCATTTTGCAGCCAATGATTGGTTACCATTTTACACTGCGTGCCGTCGGCATTTTCTCGTGAAATAAAACAAGAATAGATTAGGCAAGTACCGTGCAAGTGATGGTTTGTTACCTCTTGGTGCATGTACTGTCTTGGGTTGTCCCAGACCCGACTCGGAACTGAAACTGGTCTGGAACGGTTGGTAAGATCACTAACGTTTTATTTAGTCAATATATGGCCGAATTTAGAATAATGATGAAGACGCGATGTCGGCGTCTGTCCAGGCCGCTGGTCCCAAGTCGTCTCGCCGCTCCGTCTCGTCATCTGCGTCATTAATATTAAAAATAGCGCAAAAAATACGGGACAAAAAGGCGAAGCAGCACACAGGACAAGCGCTGCGCCTGTGTCATCTCGTGCAGCATTCTTTTGTACCCTCGTGGCGAGGGTTACCTCGCGGTGGCGTGAAGTGGCGCAATCGCGAGGCAACACGGCAGCCAGCCAAACTAAAGAGTAGCGTCCGCTGTGCGAGGGTGAGATTGCTGGGATATTATCCAACTTTATGTAACGGATATTGGGCGGAACTGATGTAAGCGTGCGGCAAGGTGTGCTGACGACGCCGCACCTGAGCCGGGTAACGCAACACGAAGCTACCGGAGGCGATCGAGTCGAGCGGAGAAATATTTTCCCGGGAGCCGCCGTATGTCGGTGTGTGCGCGACCACATGTTTATTAAAGTTGTACCATCAGTCTCAACTCCACCGATGGCAATCGCTGTGCGTGCCCCACCACTTCGAGGCAGCCGAAAGGTATGTGACTGTGGCGAACGCCGACGTCTTTCTCGTTATTTGTGACATGGGCTCCGTGGTACGGATATTTTCGCCCGGCCTGTATCGCGTGTTATTTCCGCAGCTAAGCAGTGACAGTTGTCACTGGTCGTCGAGAAGATCAGTCGGCTGAGGCGTTGGTGGGCTCGTCAAGTTCGAGTAGAGGAAAGGCCATTTCGAACAACCGACCAGGTCGGTGATTCGCTCCAAAAATGCGAATCCATCTTCCGCTCGTCGATTCGGAGCGGGTCCCACGGAGCGGAATTTTGCCTCCCTCGCGGATTTTAGAAAGCGCTCCGGATCTACACATGTGGAATTCATCATTAGAAATAGCGTTTCTCCGTCGCGACGCAAAAGCCCAAGCATCTCGCGCTTGCAACGCCACCAAGGTACAGTCACAGTTTTTATTTCACACACGAAATGCTGTAACTTGAGGAAAAACAAGATTTTTGGTCCAGAGTAACGCTGCAGATTTGTTTAAACATGAGAATGCGCCATGAGCGGTCGTTTGGTCGTGTCTGCTTGCGTTGCATCGGCAAGAGGAGTATTGTGTAGTACGCCAATCTTTAGCGTGCACTATTCTAAAACTTCATAGTGTTTGCATTCATGATCTTTTATTTAACATCCCGATCGTTTCGTAGTTAACCCGCCCGTTATACACGAACCAAATGGAAAATATAAACTCAACAACGAACTCACGAAACCCGGTTAAAAACAGGGCGGGAGCCAGATGTAAAGGGAGACTGCAACCATACGAAGACGCCCTCGTATACGATATAAAGCCACAAAAAGCGTGACAAATTTCTCAGTGTCACGTAGTGTACGCACCTACATTTGTTATGTGCAGGCAAGACAGAGGGATGTCCAGTTTACCTCCGTTGTAAATTCAAAATTTTAAGCGAGACGCGTGCCGAGATGCGCGAACTCACGTCCGAAAGGATGAACTGTCGAGCCAGTGTCGCACACACGCTGAATAAGACATTTCCACTGCCAACTAGGGGAGAAACTTCTTGGTTCGTCAAAACGCCAACACATCATCAGAAACTAAACAGAACGAAACAAACGAAACCACAAAACGGCTACCACTGCGACGCGACGGCTGCATTGAAGGAGGACGCCGAAATAATAAAGGCACTATTTTGACATTTTACGAAAGTGACGTCATAGACGTTGAAATAAATTTTGAGATATTTTGACGGTGGACGTCGAAATAGTGTTTTTTTTTTGCGTCTCACTTTTTTTTTTTTCTCTTTCACATTTTTTATTATTATTTTCGTGTTTTGTTGCTTGCGGTCTCTGCCAACTATGCTCTACTGTATTTAGCGGCTCTTGGATGCCCTATTTTGGTAAGCTCCCGTTTGTCGCGACCTACCTTCGGTATTAGCAGAGACGCGCAGAAATTTTAACTGGAGCTTAAAGGCCGACAACCAGACTCGAGATTCTGCAAGGCAGAAGATCCTCCACACCATGGGGGAGGAGAAACAGGCAACGGCGAAGAGGGTGGAAGAGGAGAGGAGGAAGCGAGGGAAAAGTGGAAAGCGCGAGCTGGTCGTCGGCCTTTAAGTTAAAATTTTTGTATATTAAATTATCGATATATGAAACTATTTTACGATCCCGCTTTGAATTCGATGTATTCGGAATGGACTGTATCAGACAAAAGAGAAAAAAGAAAGCTAATCTCAGCTTCGACCCAACAACATGTCAATGAAACTTCGTTCGCTGAACATGCGGTCACGCACACACTGCCATCCGGCGGCTCCTGGGAGAACAGTTCTCCGCTCGACTCGATCGCCTCTGGAAGCCTCGGGTTACGTTACCCGGCTCAGGTGCAGCGTCGTTATTGGACCTTGCCGCACGCGCACGCGGTGAGTTGCGTGGTGTTGCCGCGTTGGGTTGCACGCAGTGAGTTGCGTTGGGTTGCACGTGGTAATTTGCTTGAGTGGCATACGGTGAGTTGAACGCTATGGATGCCGAGAGGTGCAGCGTTGAGGGCGTGGCAGAAACGCGGGTAGCTTTCTTTCTTTGTCTTGCGTTGTCAAAGAAAGAAGATGGGGCTCACCGGCGGTGGTGGTGACGGAGGTGGTATGAGCGATGATGGAGTCTCAGGCCGTGGCGCCGAAAGTTGGGGTGGAATGGGTGACGGGCCCCGCGGACAAGATGGTGGCTGGAGTGGCGGGGACAGTGGCGGTGGCAGAGACCGTCGTTGCAAAGCGCTCGCCGAGCTTCGCAATTCCGTCGAGCGGTACCAGCACTGCCATGTCGTGGGCCATGGGGAACAGGAACCGTGTTGGTGACGCTGTTCGGTTGAGCCGTTGTCCGGGTGTACTGATGGGTCCCTATCGTTTCGTGGACGACATTCCGGGGGCATAAGTTCCGTCGACACAAACGTATCACCGACCCTCGTTATGCGCATTGCACATGGTAGGGAGATTTTGTCGCACCTGTAGCACTGGAGTGCGTGTTAACCCATCCGGCCACCCCGTTTGTGCCACTTCGCAGTGACAACGGCTCATTACAAAAATGTTAGCCAAATTGACCCACTCGTACACTCCGCTTTGCGGCGACAGTCTAATGCAGCTTATTACCAAAAAAAGAAGCTAATCTGAGCTGTCGATAAAACAATCTGTCGATGAAACATGGCGTGCCGATGAAACAATCTGTCAATGAAGCGTTGTTCAATGAACTGATGGCTCCCTGTCGTGTCGTCGAAACTTGTTTCGAGAAAATGCGTTTCGTGGACAACCTTTCATGGACACACGTTTCATCAACGCATATTGCTCACATTGCACGCTGTAGGGACATTTTGTCGCAGTAGTATTACTGTGGTGCGTGTTAGCCCATCCGGCCGCCCCGTTTACGCCGCTTCGCGGCAACAGTACGCGGCGGCTGATTACACCTGGCCCACCCATAAATGACGCTTCGCGGCGACAGCCTGATCCAGCTTATTACAAAAGAAGCTAATCTAAGTTGTTGATGAAACATCCCGTGTCTATGAAACGTCGTTTGATGAACCGATTTCCGTTTTCTTTTTCTCACAGTTACACTTTCTTTAGTTCGTTTTAGAGCGTAGCTCTTAAGCGCCGTTCACATATATGCGACCGAGTACGACCGAGTCTTAGAACCAGCTCCGCAGCAGTGCATCCGGTCATAAGACGTCGCAACCTATTGGAAAAACCAGCATGAAAATCAAACTGGCCAAGCTGGTAACTAAGCTGGTCAATCTGGTCAATGTGGTAGTCAAACTGGTTTAACTGGCAATCAAGCTGGTTTAAGCTGGGCAAGCTAGAATTTAAGCTGGTCAGTGTGGTTTAAGTAAAAACCAGCAAGGGCTAACTAGGAATCTGGTTTTAGATTCAGTCTGGGGTAGCTGGGAGCCAGTCTGGTCCTAGCTGATCAAACTGGTTTTCCATGGAGCCAATGTGGTCGAGCTGGGAGACAAGCTGGTCATGCTTGGAGACAAGCTGGTGAATCTGGTCGAGCTAATAATCGTGGTGGCTAAGCTGGTCTTGGTGGGAGCGCGCGCGCCAAGGTCGGCTTAGGCTGGGATGAGGCCACGTCCTGTTCTTTGTCCTCTCGTTTTTGGTAGATGACCGGGCGCGTCAGGCGCGCTGCAAGCTACCTTTGTGCGCGAGAAGAGAGAGAGAGAGAGTTGTAGGAACGGAGAATTTGAGACGCGTTTGGCTATCTTCGGCAGATTTTCGACGGGACGGCTGTGTGCGCGTTGTTTGGAGACTACTTGAACGACGGTGCAAGAGAAGCGGGTTTTGAGGAGACAGGCGAGCGGCAGTGCGTTCAGTGCGGGAAGATGTCGGACGTCCCGACTGAGGCGTCGCTTCGTGTATTCGAACGTGTGTGTGCTCGTGAATGACGGTGGTGCCGAGTAGTATCGCCGATGCCATCCAAGCCACACGGATTTCCTCGCCTCTGCCGACCACGCAAGTTGCCGCTTCGCCCCCATCACTGGCGGGACCCAGGTTCGCTTCTCTCATCCGTGTAGTACTTTCTTTGCTATTGTCTGTTTTTGGCGTGTGTCTAGTATTTTTCGTGTTGAAAGATAAGCAATCTGGTTGTATTAACATTTTTGGCTTTGCACCGAGAACCACTGTCTGTGCGTCGGTTAGTACTGTGTCAGCGCCGAGGTTATGTAGCATCTGAGCTCATGTGAGGCGGCCGCAAGTACTGAAAATAATAAATTTAATGCCGAGTTGGCTTTTCTGAAGAGCTTGGCTTGTTTATTTTGTGTATTGATCTAAACAGGTTAAACTGGTTGGGAAGTCCACAGCATGACTAGTTTAACCAGCATGACCACCATGCCAAACTGGGCATGCTGGGGCAACTAACCCAGCTTGAAGCTGGGGCCAGATCAACCAGCATGACCAGTATAACCAGATCAACCACCATGACCAGTATGACCAGATCAACCAGCATGACCACCATGCCAAGCTGTGAATGCTGGGGCAATAACCCAGCTTGAAGCTGGGCCCAGCTTAAGCTGGTTTTTTCAATAGGGAAGAGGCTTAAAAACCGGTCTTGTCTCTCTCGGTCGTACTCGGTTGCAAGAGTGCGAATCTGGGCTTTAGGCGCCCGTTTCCGGCTTGAGTGGCGTCGCCGTCGCCGTCGGCGTTGGCGTAACCGCCCCAGATCAGGTGACCCCCAGGTCATGTGACTCCCCAGGTCATGTGACTCCCCGATGTCACGTGACTCCCGATGTGACTCCCAGGTCACGTGACCCCCCAGGTCATGTGGCCCCCAGGTCACGTGACCCCCAGGTCATGTGAACCCCCAGGTCACGTGACCCCCGAGGTCACGTGACCTCGGGTTCACGTGACCTGGGGGCCACGTGACCTCGGGAGGGTCATGCGACCCCCAGGTCACGTGAACCCTGATGTCAAGTGACCTGGGGGACCACGTGACCTGCGGGTCACGTGACCTGGGGTCTGCCCCGAGGTCCACGTGACCTCGGGGTTCATGTGAACCTCGGGGGCCACGTGACCCCGAGGTCACGTGACCCCCCCATGCCTTCCTCTCCTCCTCAAGAGCTGCGCTCTAATTAGGCGTTACAGGGAGTTGTAAATGGCTTTCATTTTTTTCAGCATTTTAAGTAAGGTGGTATGTGAGATTAAGAAAATATTAAAAAATATTTGAAAAAGGATATAAAGAAAATAATACAACGGACGTTTTTAAAATTAAAGTAGTCTGAAGTGTTGGTTCTCCAAATTATTTAGTTGATATGCAGGTGAAGATATGCATATAAAGTGTCTGAAATGCCGAGGCTCGATCTAAAATGGGCCGTAAAAATCGGCGCCTGCACGTTGCCATTTAAACCTTTCGTCAAAGGTGTTTTTCAGAGGTGGGTTTTACCTCGTAAAGTTGCAAGGCACAGCTCCCTTTCTGTGAAAAATAGGGCCAAAAACCCTGCCAGGGTCAACGGCGGATGACGACGCAGAAGACCGAGTCGAAAGGCGAGACGCGTTTGGTGCACATACTGATAGATGGCGCTACCTCCTTGTTCCGGGTTGCTTTTTAAAATATTTAAACTGCCCGCCATGACTATGGTCTACTAAAATGAACATAGTCTTTTTGTAATCTACTTTTGGTTTAAAAATAAGTGCAGACAATGATAGAAAAACTTGGAGCAACAAAAATAAAATAAAATGCGGTTGCATAACGACAGCGCTCTTGCTGTCGACGGATTTCGTCTGCGTGTCGTGTACTTTCTCTCACTGGTCGGCTACACCTTCCGACAGTGCTTTTGACGCCATCATCAATACGTGCGCCAAACGCGCTTTACCGGTAGACTCGATCGTCTGCGTCACCGTCCGCCGTTGACCCTGGCAAGCTTTACGGTCCTTTTTTTTTAAAGAAAGGGAGATATACCTGGTAATTTTACAAGCTAAAACCGACCTTGAAAATACAGCTTTGACGAAAGTATTTGATTGCTACATGCAGGCGCCGATTTTTATGGCATATTTAAGTTCCAGCTCGGCGTTTCAGACACCCTATATTCGTTACAATATATTAGCAAGATATGGTTAAATATATTCTCTGGAATCCTGAGTTTTCAGGTTTCAGAGTTCATGCAAACCTTTTTTTTTCTAAGTTCTTTTTTTTCATGTTGCAGAGTTTGTGTGGACCTGTTTTTTCTTATATCTTTTGTTCAACTTGGTCATTTTCAAGGTAATTTTCAAAGTCAAGGACATGAAAAGGTGTGCCAGATTCAGCATATTTTATACTACTGAAATGTGAAAGCATATTCCAATGACTTTCAAGCCCTTTTTTGGTTTTTCCCAGAACTATGTAGCTTAGAGACACACTGAAACATGTCACGATATCATCTCCAATGTTTTTCTCATACTACACGAATCTGGACTGCCCACACTGTTACTGTAACACGCTGATGCGAAGACCATGAGTTCTTATATACAGTTTTAAATAATAAGGGCAATCTTGAGCTTTGGGCTCATGAAGCAACTAAACAAACGAAGCATGCAGGCCAACAAAACTGTTTGGTACAATCAGGCACTGTTCCTAATACCTTGCATATGTTTCCTGATTGAGACATCTACATAACTTACATAATCTGTGTTACAATTTCTTATTGCTCTCATGGAAATGTAGGGATAGGTGCTTTGTGACAGTCTAGACAGTAATTATGGATTTTTCAGGATTCCGTGCCTAGCAGCAAAGGAATGGGAGGTGGCGACCATGGCTCGGTGGAGATGACGTCTCTCAGGGTAGCCGAGTTCTCCGACATCTTGGACTGGAGGCCCATGCTGTTCCCAGATCCCATCATTGCACAGAAGGCCTGCTCCCTGTGTGGCGTTGTGTACAAGAAGGCAGTGAGACTGTCCTGCAACCATAGACTTTGCACAAAGTGTTACGCCCATTGTGTTGACAAAGGAGGCATATGTCCTGTTGACCAAGAACCATTCTGCGAAGATGATGTCGAGCAATTGGAGGTCTCACTCGACTACATCCTGAAGCATAAAGTGAGTTGCCATAACTTTTCTCTACCGTTGGTGCCCGGTTTTAGAATAATGTGCGCGATTTTTGTACATGTTTGCACTACATTTAGCAGTTGCATTAGTGTACGGTACGCGAGGGACTTTTAGAATAGTGTTTCTCCTCCCTGAAGCAAAACCCAAGCACTTTGCACTTGCAACGCCACCAAGATACAGTAACAATTTTTATGTCACACTCAAAATGCTGTAACCCGAGGGGAAAAAATCTTGATCCAGAGTAACTATTTAGATTTTTTGAAATATAGGAACGCGACGGGAGCGGTTGACCGGTCGTGTCTGCACGCAACTCCTCGGTAAGATAGACTACTGACATTAACACACACTACCTTCGCCGAAAAACATTTGCGCGTCGCAAGCAGCAAGCTGCTAGCGATCGATCGTTACCCACATGTTTGAGATTTCCATACCGTTTGTGATGTGCAACTCCCGTAGGAGTGCAGTGTCATCTTATATTGAAAATTGCAACCACAAGGATGCCGCCGACGTCGTGCTCACGACGGTTGCCAAGGCAGTCCAGTCACGGTCCTGGGATCCGCCATTTTCTAACTGTGCTCGTCTTGGCTTTAGCCAACCGCTCGCGCATCATAAATCCTCCTTGGAGTGATGCAAAGACTCTTTGCGTATTCATGCGATTTCCAGAAAATGGCGTATGCAAAAATAGCCCCCGCAAAGCGCGCAACGCGGTTAGCTGTTGGCGCCTGTGGAGTGGCGGCGATGGTAGTGTTTGCGTATGCAAAACTTTTGCGTACACAAATATAGAACTCCTTACTGAGGTCCCGCAATCTGACGGGGGCTTATTGCGGAGAAGGCTCTGTGACCGGTTGCCAGTCAGAAGATACCTATGTAGTCAAAATTAATTCCCAGTTCTTTGCTGGTGCATGCCAGGTGTCCTTAGTTGGTTTAGTAGTAGCACATACTAAAACTCCCAAATTTGACATCAAATGAGTTACTGTTAGGTGCTCTACTTTATTGGAAGGCAAGAACAACTGCAAATAATGATGGTGACACCATTTGGTTTGTTAATGGTATCAAACACAATAGCTCATACGTATCTGGCATAGACCTGAGATTTAATCACGAGACGTTTGCATTGACATAGTATTAATTTTTTTTCAAGGTTGTCTGTTGGAATGCACCTAAAGGCTGCAGCTTCACTGGCCCTGCAGCCAGCATCTTGGATCACTACAAGGAATGCAACTTCAGCATTGTTTCTTGTTGCTTGTGCCAGTCGTCAGTGTTGCAGCGTGACATTTTGGAGCACTTCAAGAATGGTTGCAACATTCACCAAGCCACATGTGAGCCTGCCAATGACCACGTCACACCAGACGTGAAGGACATCGGCACAGCTTGTTTTGAGATGAAGAGAGACATGGGGAATATCTCTGAGGACCTCATGTCATTGCAGACCAGTTTGAACCGGTGCAGTGAAACCATCAGAGAAGAGGGTGCGAGATGCAAGTACCAGTTGGAGGCTGATGCTTTTAGGTTCACTGAGAAGCTTAATGACCTAAACAGAGTCTGCTCCACTCAAGTAGCCGAAACACTGCAAGGGGTTTTCCAGGCAGCAGCGGACGACTACAAAGAGCACTTGCGCAGAGAGCTGAGTTTGCAAACGGAGAAATTGGCAGTGGTCTCGGATGCAGTGTCCCAGATTTTGCTAAGCCATCGTAGACCTAAGAAGGTCCATTGGTACCTTGAGCAGTGGGCAGACCTGAAGAAGCAAGTACCTAAGAAAGGATTTAAGCTCTGGCATAGTCCCAAGAGTAACGTGTATGATTACAAGGTCTCCCAATTTGTCCAGCTCGAACGAAAAAAGGATGTGGTTCACCTTGGGTGCTTCATGCAAACACACCCTGGGGATCATGATTTGCAGTTAGAGTGGCCCTTCCGCAAAGTGTACACGGTCGGAGTCATACACCCCAATGATGAATCGAAGGTGATTTCAATCAAGGTGAACGCTGCTGAGTATGGTGATTCACCATACTTGCAGAGGCCAAAAGCAAATACTAATGGAGGCTTTGGAATAGCATGCCTGTCCACAGCAGAAAAGCTGGAGAAGGACGGGTTTATTCAAAATGATACGCTGCACTTGTTCTTAGAGATTGAGCCGTAGTCTCCTATGACACCTTGAAAAAATCATGTTCAAGATTATGTAGGATGTTCGCTTTTTAACTCGGACATATTTGTTTTAGAAATAGGGAGCGAGATTTAGACTAGTTCTGTTTTTACCGTGTATTTATCAGGCTCGGCGGACATTAATGAAGGAATAATCGTCACAATAAGTTGACTAATTAACTGAAATATCTTCATTATCTTTTTAATTAATGGTTTAAGGGTCGTGTTGGAAATGCAGTATTGACATCAACTACTATTAGAGACCAGACCAATTTAAGATATTGCGAAAAGGTAGTGGTGCCGAAGATATTACCTGATCAATTTTCGTGTTTTTTTTGCCCGATTTTAATATTTCGCTTGAACAGAGTGTTGCAAGCCCTGCCCACAATGATTCTTGGAAGAGTGACGTCGTCTTCTCAAATATGTCATCACTATCTGGGCAGCATGTCCTTGGTGGGTGCACCGACGACACAAGTGACTTGGAGGACTACGCTGCTCTTCCAAGCGTCAATGTGGGCAGGACTTGGTGCGCTCTGTAGTGCGCAACTATGTCTCAAAACCCATTACCTTTTTGCAAATTCTTGAAATTGGTCTGGCCTTTAATAGTAATTTCCATCAATACTGCAATCCCAATAATTAAAAGGTTAAGGAAAGAGATTTTAGTTAATTAGTCAACTTACCGTGGCGATTATGCTCTTATTTAATGACTGCCAGGCTTGATAAATACATGGGCAAAACGGAACTTGTCTAACTCTCAACCTTTTTAAGAAAAGCTGTTTGAATTAAAATCGTACACCCTGCTTATACGCTCTGGCTTGTTTAGCTTTGCTGTGAAAAAACATCAACGTCTTTCGAGGGCTCAGGACAGCTCTACTTTTCTTGCTTCTCATACTCTGATACAAAGCTGTTAATAAAACTAGTATATTACACAAGTTTTGCCGTTCCATCTTCTTTTTTTAGTAAGGTCTGATTGAAAGCCCTTTTCCGGTAGCGCATCTTTATGATGGTATAATTAGTGAATCACCTATCTCTAGTCGGCCGTGTGAAAATAATAAAAATCATATTAATAATAATAATACTTTTATTTATTGTGCCCAGTAACAGCCGAAGCCTTAAGCACTGGTGCACTCGTTAGTAGTAAAACAAAAAGACAAACAAATAAAGAATAAGAAAGGTAAGAATTGCAAACAGTGAAAGAGAACAAAATACTCAGCAGTGACTACGCATATGCATCAACCACACACATGGCGCAAGCACTTATTAAATCGACACAAATCTGGATTGAAAATGTCTATATGCGACCCGATGGTGGCAAAGTTTTTGGGGTCAACGTGGAACGTGCGGCGATTTCGAACTTTTTTTCCAGGTATGCGATATTGCAGAGACGAGACCGAGCTAATGTCGAAGTAACAGTGGATACATTTAAACAAAAATACTAGGTCACGCGAGCATCGTCTTGTTGCAAGTTCAGATATCTGTAATGATTTCAGTACTTCAAGGTATGCGTTGAGTCATGTGAACCTCTAAAATGATAAATTCTAGCAAACCTTTTCTGTATACGTTCTAGATTTTTTTGAAGCAGTCATACTAAAACTATTCCAGATAACTGAACTAAAATAATGTTTTGGGAGAACTATGCTCCGGTAAAGCACAAATAAAAGACATGCACTAAAAAAACTTTTGCTAAATCGTGAGATTACACCGAAGAGTCTAAAACAAGAGCTCGCAACGTGCGACACATGCGAGTTGAAAATAAGTTTGGAGTCAAACAAATTTCTAAGGTCTTTTACACACAGTACACGGTTAATGGCCGCTCTTTCTAATGGGCAAACAAAAGAAGTAGGATTAGTTTTGCGGGTAGAAGATATAACATTTTTTTTAAAGTTTAGTGTAAGACCATTGTCTAGACACCACTGACGTATGGGATTAACATCATGAAGTAGAATACAGTCACTCAATGTCAATATGTTTTGGTAGATTTTGAGGTCGTCTGCAGACTGCAAGAGAGGCTAATAGTGAACAACGTCTTGGATGTCCTTGACTAATACATTAAAAAGAAGAGGTCCAAGATTGTAGCCCTAGGGTACCCCAGTTGGTACAGAAAAGAAGCGTGACTTTGCATTAGAATAGCTGACACTATTCGCTCTTCCAGAAAGATAACTGTCGAACGAAGAACAATAATCATCACCGAGATCGTACACAGAAAGTTTATGTAACAATAGCTTATGAAGTTATGATTCACATGGTCGAATGCCTTACTACAGTCAAAGCATGCAGCATCAGTTTGTTCTCGAGAAAAAACAGTGGGTGCAACATCATTTAAAGAACACACAAGATTCGTCTCAACAGAACGAACACTCATGAAATCGTGTTGCGTATGAGGTATTACGTGCGTGAAATAATGTGTTAATCCTTATGGACTATGTTTTCGAACACCTTCGAAAAAACAGCGAGCAAAGATACCGGTCTAAACATTTGTTGTGTTACCAGATTTGAAAAGTGGAATTACTTAGCCGTTTCTCCAGGCAAGCGGGAAAACTGATTGCTTCAGTGATAAATTAAATACTGTATGTGCTGAAGTACCGGAGCTAGAATGTCGACGCTCCCCTTAACAATAAAGTTAAGTATGCCATCAAGGCCGCATGAATCCGCTCGTCGAAGCACAACGCGAAGATAATAGGAATTTTTAGAATAGCGGACGCGTACGCAAAGAGTGGGGAGTTTTAGAATAGCGTATACAATTTTAGCGCACGCTAGTGCTAAATTTAGCGCTTCCCCTAGCGCGCGCTTTTAGAATAAAGCGTTCCTCTGCCGCGACGCGAAACCCCCAGCATCTCTAAGCATCTCGAGCTTGCAACGCCACCAAGATATAAGAACCATTGCTATTTCACACACACAATGCTGCAACATGAGAAAAAAAAGTTTCTTTTTTGCCCAGAGTAACAGTTTAGATTTAACTCCGGTCGAAAACGAAACCAAAATAAGTGACTGGTATCGGTTTAGTGGCACGAAACATGATTACAGCTCAAATATTACGTCAAAGTGAAGCCGCGTACTCCACCAGAGTCGATTTTCAAGATGCGACCAGCTGCTTTTTAGCGGGCGGCAAGCGGGTTAGCTTTTAGTCAAGGAATTGACTGGCGCGGCACCCTTGTGACGTCACGTGGCTGGTGGAGCTGTGCTTGATTTTGCGACATCTGCTAGCTGCGACATCCGATAGCAATGTGAAGAATAAAAGACCAAAAACGCACGAAGGACCATCTTCAAATTGATGCGTGAACAGCCCTACGAGCAAGCAGGCTGGCGATAGGGCCTTCCCAGTGTTGGAAATATTTCGAGCAAGATGGCGCAATGTGTCACACCAAACTTCCCAAACATGAATGCCTTGTGGGCTTTGCTGGATCGCGCTTCCCGTTCCTGCGAGTGAAGATACCGGACGGCCATCTTGCATGTCAAAAAATCGCGTCTTTGGAGCGTTGCGGAGGCTGGCGGCAGCGTGCTGAAGGCACGTTTTCTCCTCGTTCGTCGTCAATCGCCGACGAAGTTTCTTAAAACCTTGTGTAAGCCGTGAGACTTGCCGTTCATAACACGTGGAAAGTTTTACGGAAGCGCAAGCGTAGGTGCAACGGAAAAAAGGCACAACTCGTCGAAAGCAAGTTTCGCCTCGCGGCGTTATCAAAGCTTCCTGGGCACGCCGAAGCGCTGCGTCTCTGTGCCTTCGCGCGCTTGGATGCCGATCGAGAATCGGCGCCGGTCCAAAGTTTTGAAGGTGTGTCGCGCGTAGATGGCTTTGCATCATACATCGGCCACGGACTTCTGGATCGTCCAGCTGTTCCAGCAAGCTGCTATCAATAAAAAGAGGAAACAATCTGTACGGTTGCTCTTATGCACTATTTACAATGGCTATGTTCCAAATCTACGCTAATGGATCACATGGCAGCACATATAGAGCAACGCTGCGGAGCAAGGAGGGTTTTCGAAGGTAAATCTGCAAGACGGCGAGAATGAAAATTTTTGAAGCGCGGCCCATACTGTCGTGTGCAATCTGTTAACCAATCACAATTAGGCGAGCCGCGCTCACAAGTTAGGTGCAATAAAGTAGGTTGATAATGACCCAGCACTGATCAGTGATGAGCAGCTGTTGTGCGCAGTGCTCTGTAAGCTGTTTAACGACGAAAAAAAGACCCACCTTCCCCCGCTTCCGTCGCAAATTCAGTCGTCAGAGTAAAGTAAAACGCTGCTACGAAGGCACATACGGCTTCACGCACATTGTACTCGCAAAACACATCCGCACGGTGTAGCTTCTTGAACGGTATCCAAGCGAGCGAAAGCACAGGGAGGCAGCGCTTCGGCATGCCACACTCTTAAAAAAAAAAGGGTCAGTACAGTCCTCCCTAAAGGGAGGAACGCTCTTGACACATATGTTCCTTCAGAAAGGGAGAAACTTTCGTCCCTAAAGCAGGGAAACAAAGGTTCCACCGTCGCCTGCATCTCATTATGGCGGCCACGAATCGAGCAAATCGGGCTCAATAAGGCTTAACGAGAACACTAAGGCTTGTACGGTGCGAGAGCAGCAGCAAATAAAAACGTAACACGAGCTTTCCGCGAACTGTATTTATTTCCGAATCCGGCTTCCCCTACAGGTAAATAAACTTACGTTTTGAAAGAATGCAGTCACTGCAGTCTTCTCATCGTCAGCACTGTGATGTTAAACGGAGACAACCGGCACCCAGTTCGCGCACTTTCTGTCTTACCAAGGCCTTCGGCGAGCAGCTTGGTTTGCGGTTTGGCCTTTTGGTTGTATGGCAGCGCGAAGTGGCTCCCGTTCTGAACTGATCTTTACCCCGTGTTTGCCGTCGTTTGTGGCCAATGAAGTGTCATGCCAAATTAGTGTTTAATCGTGCAGACAATGCAATGCGAGCCGCCGTGGCTACCCGCTTCATACAGCCTGTCCACCACATGCTTTAGTGGCGCCCTTTCAAGCCGTCAACACGGAGTGCAGCAGCCGTGAGCGCTCGCTGAGCTCACTACCCCTCCTCTAGTCCACGGCTACTCAAGCGAACAAGGACGTCATGAAGGACAGTGGCGTACGTACCAGCTTGTTTTTGAGTTGGGGGGGGGGGGGGGCGGGGGCGGGGGCAAACCGGAACCCGGAAGACGGTGCCCTTGGTATCCCTTGGTGCCGCTGGCCACTGGCCAGTGTTTGCCCTGCCCAGTGGCGGTTGTTTATACACCAACTCATGTTTACAAACAAACCGGAGCGCCCCTAGCGGACGCCACCGGCGCCGCGCATGCGCGGTGGATGGTGGGCAGAAGCCCGCCGTCGCCCATAAACAAACCATTGAATTGCGTTACTGTCGGCGTCGGTGGGAGTCCCCGTGCTCTTTTTCGCGTTGGAATTGTTGATTCTACGTCCTCCTAACAATCTCTGACTACTTGAGTGGCTTCAGAAAAATTAACGAGGCAAAACTTTACGTGAATAATGTGACGTGCGGCGATTCATTTCACGTGGACGCCGCAGAATGGGCGCTAAAGCCTGACTCCCACGATGAGATTCTGCTCGCTATTTTCAGTCGTGACGTCGCTCGGGCTGCAAAAGCGTGGACCGTAGCTGAGATGGTGGACGTCGATACTCAAAACCGCAAGTAGAATCGGGCATTACAGGTCGGTGATGGCCACTGGTAACAATGACCAACATGTTCTTGTATCTACTGTTTACACTTAGCCTACTTACCCCAACCAACCTTCAAAGGTGTTTTGAGGCCTGCCTTAGTTCTTATCGCAATTATCGGGTCAACGTTTGGTTTACGGGCCGCTGTCGTCTGAAGGAGCTGACGACAAAAAGCAGACAAGTTTGAAAGAGCAGACGACAGTTTGAACGCATGCGCAATGGAGTGTGGGCATGAAGCATCGCATCCCGCGTCAACAAACCACTAGAATGTCACGTTGTCGGCGTCTGTGTGAGTCTGCATACTCTTTTTCGCGTTGGAATTGTCGATTCTACGTCCTCATAGCAATGTCTTACCACTTTAATCGCCTGAGCGAAATTATCAAGGCTCGTTACGCCGCTAAACTTTGCGTAAGCAATTTGACGTGCGACGATTCATTCCCATGATGAGATTCTTCTAGCTATTTTCGGTCGCGACGTCGCTCGTGCTGCAAAAGTGTAGAACGTAGCGGCAATGATCGACGTCGATACTGAAAATCGGAAGCGGGAACACACCAAGCGTAACAAGTCGGTGATGGAATGATCAACATCTTGTATCTACTGTTTACACCGAGCCTACTTAAGTCTTTTGAGGCCTGCAATTACTTCTTAATCCAATCACCGGGTCAAATTTTGGTCTACGGGCCGCTTTTGTTTGAACGAGCAGACGACAAAAGGCAGACAAGTTTGAAAGAGCAGACGAAAGTTCGAACGATCAGACGGCCGTGTGAATTTAAAGATTGAAGACGCACTGAACCCGTGGGTGGTCCGGACAACTTGGCGGTTTTCTCTCGTTCATGTTTGAACAAAACAAATGCATCTGGCGACCACAAAAAATCAGCAGAACCCATCCTTTGGGAATGATTATCTACGTTAATGCGAATAGCATCAAACGGTGCGGAGTTATGCGCGTTCGTCAGGTGGCCGGCACACTCTAGATACGCCAGCCCACTCTTGAGGCGATTCTAAATTTGTTGACACTTTCACAGCCCTGCGCACGATCTCCGCTGCCCAGCACGTGCGTTTGTGTCACTTAGGAAGGCGAGCAAAGCACGCGCCATACGCACAAACACTCAAAATGGTACCGACCAGACTTTCTGGCGTCTCAGCTAGTCTCAATCAACGGTACTCTAAACGGTTGTTTATATCTTTACCATAGGACGCGCTTACAGCGCTGTCACAGCTACCGGTGCGCGCGCGTTCCATGCACGAGGGCTCATTCCGCTCTCGTGAGGCTGAGCTAGAGGTCTCCTGAGCGCGGGAGAGGGTGAGCTAGAGGGAGAGGGTGAGCGCGGGAGAGGGTGAGCTAGCCCTCGTGCATGGAACGCGCGCGCACCGGTAGCTGTGACAGCGCTGCAAAGCGCGTCCTATGGTAAAGATATAAACTAATGTTTAGAGTGCGGTGAATGACTGCCTTCATAGCTCTGTGGTTAGCGCGTCTGCGTGCTGATCAAAGGGTCAACGGTTCGAATCCCAGCCGGCGCCGGTCTTTTTTATTTATTTATCGACCCGCGGCGTAAGAGGTTAGATAGCCAGATAGATAGATAGATAGATAGATAGAGTACATAGACGAAAAGTGCGTGAAGTATCCAAAGAATGCTATTCGCATTAATATTCGCATTAATATTCGCATTAAAATTGCCCGCACAAGCAATCGTAGTTCGACAGCGTCTGGTTTGCCGTTTTCACGGCTACTATCCACGTTCTCGGACGAACGGAGGGGCAGAAACACATGAAAACTGGTCTTCAAACCTTTCCAGACTCTCTTGGTACAGCCCCCGTCGCAGAATTTTGACGAGAAGGCAGGTTTTCTGTCTGGTTTCTTCCAAAAGATCACAGGAATGCAAGTCTCGCACAGCGACTTACTGCCCACCGCCCCAGACCGGAAATGCGCCCGACGCGCCACCACCGCGGCGTGACGTAGGAGAGTCCCCCCCCACGTTTGCCTTGCCCCATAGGGTTATTACAATAAACGCTAGAGGCTCAGCTGGCGCTAGTGTGCTGTTGCATTTTGAAGCAGACAGCAAGCAGTCAGAAATTGACTTCCGGTAATGCATTTCTATGGGAAAAAGCGAGTGCATTTTCTCTCTGCGCTCGATTATAAGAGCAAATATCGCGAATAATTTGTACGTACCAGGCACCTTGGAACATTTCTCAGTCACGCAGACGAAATTATTGGTCAGTTACGGCGTTTTTCTTCCAAATTCATCGCATTAAAAACGGTGCTAAAACGGCTTCGTACGTGTATTTTTGTGCACTGTCGGACACTGTTAGCGCGAACACGGCGTCGACGCTTTCCAACATGGGGGATATACGTGCCAAACGAACGAAGGACATGTGGAAAACCAAGAGAGACGGCAAGAACTACGCAGTAACACTGGATAAGCGACTCCTTGTGCACGCAGACGATCAAAATAAATTGAAAGCCACGTAATATAGTCAGATTTGCAATAAATAAGTGCTGCTTCATTCTTTCTGCTCATGAATATGTGCGAAGATGCTTGTTCTGGGTTCAAATCATCACCTGCACGCTCCAAATCTTTGCAAATAGAAAAGCCAGAGAACAGCTAGGTGCCCGATAAACACTGCCCGACATAGGAAATAATTAAACGAAACACCTTTCGTAGCTCACGTGCTTTATTTTTGCGTTCCATCGTAAAGATGCACGACGGAGTCATTTATATACAATGACAGGACGGGCATATCAGCAATATATAAGCACCACCGAAATGCTAGCGAACCTGAACACACACTACATTCCTTTCGATCGTTAGTTTGCTTAGAACCGTCGCTCGTTTTCACATACCTTCCTTGAAACAGGGGTTTGGGCCTGAAATAGAGCGAAGTTTAACATCGCTCAGTGGTAAAGAAAAATGCTGTAACTAAAGCAATTACACTA
>JAZHYW010002206.1:0-59279 GCA_037355805.1 Ixodes ricinus
GCAAAATATGTTACTTGTATATTTTCATGACGCACGTAAGCCACGTGACCATACTGCATTCAACTCGTGTATATAAGATATCGCCGAATAAACTTTTATCAGTTGCTGTCCCGACCCCGGCTCGCTCAACGTCTATAACAATTGGCGACGAGGCAGACGGACCGGCAGGGCCTTACCCTGCATACGCGGCGCTATGGCCGTCAACGGCATCGGGGAGTACCGATACGGTACGAAGGCATCGTGGGACGAGTACGTGGAACGTCTAGAGATGTACTGCGTGGCGAACAAGTTGTCGACGGACGATGAAAAACGCGCCGTGCTACTCAGCTCCTGTGGAGCAGAAACGTACAGTCTCATCGTAACGTTGGTCAAGCCCGCAAGACCAACAGCTACGTCTTACGAAGACCTCAAGCAAGCTGTCCGTAAGCATGTGCACCCGAAGCCATCAGTCCTCTACGCAAGATTTCTCTTCTACAAAAGAAACCAAGAACAACGTGAGTCCGTCCCAGACTACGTTACAGCGCTTCGAAAGCTAGCTGAAGACTGCGGTTTTGGCACCAAAGAACTGCCACTGGACGTGATGATGAGAGACCGTTTTGTCTGCGGCATCCGAGATGAAGCAGTCCAGCAACGACTACTAGCAGAGGCGGAAAGCAAGCTGACCTTCGCAACAGCCTACGACATGGCCGTGACAGCAGAAGCAACACATCAGCAACAACGAGAAATCAGGGGTCAAGCCGGCGACGACGCAAGCAGCCCAGCGAACCCAACGGTCCACTCAACGCACACAAAAGGGGCGTCGCCAAAACATGCTATCTGCTACCGCTGCAATGGTAAGCACTCTCCAGCAAGTTGCACATTTCGATCGGCGATATGTTATCACTGCCATAAAACGGGGCATATCGCTAAGGCTTGTCGTTCAAGAAGGGCGTCGCCATCTAACAAACAAAAAACGGCAGGTCGCGAACGAAAGTCGGAACAAAAGCAAGAGCGAAAGTCGGACAAGATAAGTAGACAGCTTTCCGAAGTAGAAGAGCTATTTTCTGTGAGTGAAGTGGAGGAACAAAAAAAGTTCCTTGTCTCTGTCTTGATACAAGGGAAGGAAGTCAGCATGGAAGTTGACTCGGGAGCGTCTTGCTCTATTGTGAGTGAAGCCACGTTTCGTGCGTTAGAAAGTCGCCAACCAATCCCACTTGAGAGCACTGGCACTCAACTAGTGACTTGGACAAAAGAACCACTACTGACAGTAGGGAAAGCAATGGTTCGTGTCAACTTCAAAGAACGCAGCGCTACTTTGCCTCTTCTTGTAGTACGGAAACAAGGAAACAGCCTCCTTGGCAGAAGCTGGTTTAAAGCTTTGGGCATTACGATTGAAGGAATTAAGAACCTAACAAGTAGCGCAGATGTCATTGAGCGCTTTTCAGAAGTGTTTTCAAAGGATTTGCCAGGCTGCAATCATGATCCGGTGCACATAGACCTGAAAGAAGAAGCGCAGCCAGTCTTTCTAAAAAGCAGGTCAGTACCGTTTGCGCTGAAGGACGACGTGGCAAAAGAGATTGACAGCCTAGTACAGCAAGGAGTGTGGGAGCCTGTACAATCTGCGACGTGGGCAACGCCTATTGTTGTCGTAAGAAAAAAGAATGGATCTTTACGATTGTGCGGTGATTACCGCAGCACCGTTAACAAGGCTGTGAAAAGCAGCGTCTACCCGTTGCCGACAACAAATGAGGTGCTTTCCACGTTGGGCTCCAGCAACTACTTTACGAAGCTTGACCTTGCTCAGGCGTATCAGCAGCTGGTGCTGGATGACTCGTCAGCAGAAGTGCTCACGGTGAACACGATGAAAGGCCTGTACAAGGTGCGCAGACTCCCGTTTGGCATCAGCGTCGCGCCGTGGCTTTTCCAACGAGTCATCGACACGCTGCTGGCAGGCATCCCGGGCGTCAAAGCTTATCTAGACGATATCTTGATCTCGGGAAACACGCAAGAAGAGCACGGGGAAAGGCTAGAAGCAGTTTTGACTCGCCTGCAGGACGCGCGCTTTCGGGTGAACAAGGAAAAGTGTGAATTCAGCCAGACGAGCATAGAATTTTTGGGCCACTTAATCAACGCCGACGGAGTTCATCCTAGTCCCAGCAAAACAGAAGCGATCCACGAAGCGCCGGCGCCCTCGTCAAAGAAGGAGCTTCAGTCATTTCTTGGACTGATAAATTTCTACAGCCGTTTTCTCAAGGGCAAGGCGGAACTTGCAGAGCCTCTGCATCGTCTACTGGATAAAGGCAGTGCCTGGTCGTGGAATCGTGAGCATCAGAAAGCCTTTTGTGATCTCAAGAAACTGTTAGCTTCAGACGCAGTTCTCGTTCCGTATGATCCGCAGCGACCGGTCGTATTGTCGTGCGACGCATCACCAGTCGGAGTTGGTGCGGTTTTGGCACACCGGGAAGCTGATGGAACAGAGCGACCGATAGCCTATGCCTCCAAAACGTTGGGATCAAGCGAGCGGAACTACGCTCAAATAGACAGAGAGGGCTTAGCGGTGGTGTACGGCGTAAAAAAATTTCATCAGTACCTGGCAGGACGCTCGTTCACCATACTAACGGATCACCAGCCACTCCTCGGATTGTTCAACAGGGACAAGCGCATACCGGAAGTAGTGTCTCCAAGGATGCTGCGCTGGATTCTACTGCTAGCCGCATACGACTACAGCATCGAGCATCGCCCAGGGCCACGCAACGGAAACGCTGACGCGTTAAGCCGGCTTCCAAAACCAGGCCATGGTGACGAGTCGCAACCACCTGGTGACGTCTTGCTCTTAGAAGCCATAGAATTCCCACCACTGCGAGCGACGGACATAGCGGACTTGACAAAGAAGGATGCTGTGCTGTCCAGAGTCAAGAACTGGATCCTTTCGGGTTGGCCTTCAACAAAAGTGGATACCTATGCTGCGTACGAGGTGAGAAAGGCTGAATTGTCTTTACACCGCGACTGTATCCTGTGGGGTAGCAGGGTAGTAATACCTGAAGCTGCAAGAAAAGCCGTTCTCGAGCTATTGCATGCAAACCACCCTGGCATGACAGCTATGAAGGCATCTGCGAGATCACTTATGTGGTGGCCGAAAATGGATCAGGAAATCGAAGATTTCGTACGTCGGTGCGACAGATGCCAAAGCAACCGCCAGAGTGATGCTAAGGCACCTGTTCATTTTTGGATAAAACCAGATCAGCCGTGGAGTCGATTACACATTGATTTCGCTGGGCCAGTTAAAGGAGAAGTTTTTCTTGTCGTGGTTGATGCATATTCTAACTGGGCCGAAGTGGAAATCGTGCCTTCCATGGCGTCAACGTCAGTAATCACAGTATTACGCAAGCTTTTCAGTACTCATGGCGTCCCAGACGTTATCGTCTCCGATAATGGAACAGCGTTCACGAGCGAGAAGATGCAAACGTTTTTGAAAATGAACGGGGTACGATCGGTGTTTACAGCGCCTTATCACCCATCGAGCAACGGTAGAGCCGAGCGAATGGTGAGGGAAGTTAAGGAGTCATTGAAGAAGCAGGCAGGAAGCGACACGCAGTGCAAGATATCGCGGTTCTTGTGGAAGCAACATGCAACTCCGCATTCTGTCACAGGGAAAAGTCCAGCAGAATTAATGATGGGTCGACGATTGCGCTCTGCACTCGACAAGCTGCACCCAGATCGTCTACGAGATCCTGATTCGCCTCGCCCTGTAGTTCAAAGGTTCAGTAAGGGCGATTCTGTGTATGCAAGAAGTTTCGTTCCAGGACCCCGTTGGAAACCGGCCAAGGTCATCGCAGTCAAGGGGCCAGTTTCCTACTTGGTGCAAATGGCGAGTGGCGAGGTTCGGCACCGACACCGCAACCAGCTGAGACGTTCGTGGGCACAGACGGAGTCATCCCAACGTGTTCCTGACTACCACGTCAGGCTTCCTCCTGCATCCGCCTTCCAGGACACGGAGTCCAGAACACCTACCCCGAGTCGACCACCAAGACTTCCAAGTACGAGTCCGACGGAAGTTTCGGCACCTGAAGTACCCCAACTACGAAGATCGACACGGACTCAACGACCAGTCGTCCGCTATGATGCTAGCAATAACTAGTTACAAACTGGTGTTAAGTTAAACTAAAAAAGGGAGGAACTGTAATGACTCAGCAAAATATGTTACTTGTATATTTTCATGACGCACGTAAGCCACGTGACCATACTGCATTCAACTCGTGTATATAAGATATCGCCGAATAAACTTTTATCAGTTGCTGTCCCGACCCCGGCTCGCTCAACGTCTATAACAATTGTGAAACGTATTTTATAATCTAGATTTCAGAATATATATGGCGAAAACGTGCCCATTTCATGATTGTATTCACAAACTAATTTCTCAGGACAAGAGCACAGTAGGACTTGACCTTTAATATTGCAACCCAAAGGTTTACTAATCACGCGCATTATAGACGACCCACCAGACTGATAACCTTTAGATTCAGGCAAAATATGTGCGACTGAGGTAAAAAGAAATAGATGTTGAGTCATATATGTCAATCTAGCTTTTCATGTACTGTTTCATCGAAATTAAACAACGCATTTTAGTTTTGGTACCTGAAAAAAAGAAAAAGTAGATTCAACAAATGATTAAAAGCTATATAGTTACTCGTTCCACTCTTGAAAAAGTGCCTATTGCCAAACGAACGCGGAAAATATATTCTCAGTTTAGCGGTTCGAACCGGTTCAAACCGGTTCGAACCGTTATTTTTCGCTCCCCGGAACTGAACCGGAGCTGAACCGAAATCCGTGAACCCGAACCGGAACCGAACCGATAAAAATTTCGGTTCGACACTTTGGCCACTACACCCCGGATCAAACGGAGATGTGCCTTGAGTCCCACCGAGTGGGATTACAACCAAATTCGATATAGCTTCGCCGATACTGGAAACTCCTCCGAAAACCTATGGGAGCGGCGGCGAACGTGACAGCCTGTAGCGAACGCGTTCTTTTAGATGCGGAGCATCTCTTGCTCGGGTCTATGTCCCGCGGCGTCGTAGTCCGCACCCGCACTACGCACGCGCAACTCTCCTCCTTCCCTCTCTCCAACAGCTGCTGGTTACTCTCTCCGCTCGCTCTCTCTACCAGCTGCGTGCACTTCGCGTGGTTCGCTTCGACTCACACTGCGCGCGCATAGAGTCACTAAATAAGCTACGCTTCCAGAGTACCGCATTCCTTTTCTTTGGCATTTTGCCGACAATACAGTCGCTCTATTCAACAATATTCTGGTTCGCTGCGGCATCATTGGACAGCGGCAGTCACGTGGGTCGCTATCATCATCATCGTGTTTTTCAACGCCACCATCTTGGGTCCAGCGATCCTCTGTCTGCTGCTGTTTGCTGTTTACTGCACGCGCACGCTGAATTCTGTCGCTCAGCACGCGCGTTTTCCGTGTTACGTCGAGATGCGAACAACACGACTTTGATTCGCTGCCACAGCTGCGGCCGCGGCAGCTGGCGCAGGCGACGGCTACAGCTCGGCTTGGCTCAGCTACAGTCACTCCTCCGTCCACAGCGGCCACTTAAAATTTTAACACCCTTATTCGTGTAAATGGCTCGTCCTCTGGCTAACGCCTTTATTCGTGTAAGGGTGTTAGCCGCCGGAGGTGAAAAAAATCGTGTAACTGCTAACACCCTAAAAACAATATGGCGGCCAGTATGCGACGTGCCTTGGCGACAGGCGATACGATTAAAAGGCTTAGCGAGCCGTACGCGGCTTCTCGCCGGAGCGAGAGCATACGGCTCGCACGCTCGTTTGGTGTAATCTGTAGGCGCAAAAAACTTTCCAAACATCTCTATGTCAAAGCGCCAACACCGCAAGTAATACGAGTAAGGCCGAAACCGCTGGAGGCTGAACAGCCGAGATTGTCGCGGAAGTCTCGCTCGGCCTGCTCAATGCCGGTCGCATTTTCATCGCATCAGAAGCGTTTATAAAGAAGGGGTCGCTTTACAAACACTGGCATGCTGGCTTTATTGAACACAACGCCCACTTGCCGTGAGCGGCAACGAATCGCTCCGACACCCTCCGTCCACAGCGGCCAGGAGGAATCGCACTCGCTCTCCGTGTGGCTCTCGATCAACTAATGCCCGTGCTCACCTCTGTTTCGTGTGTTATCCACTCATGGACGTGTGTGCGTGAACAGCGGCATTCAGCACTTAGAACACGCGCTAGGAAAGCCGCCTAACCTCCTTTTGTTACAATCAGGCAGCACGACACGGCCACACGGCTACCAGCGGGATCAAATCGGTGCCATCGGAGCTCGCAGCGATCAACGCGACGGATGGACTAATGGAATCCAGCCCTCTAATAGTGATAGACCATCAACCGCCACACTTTTCAAATTAGGGGGCGACTACCCCCATCTAGCGGCGAAAAAAAGTGTTAAATATTTGAAGAAAAAAAAAACAGCAACTTCTTTCAGTGCCGATTGGTCGCCCGACCACATGATCACTTTCGAGTTACGACACGGACATACACACAGCCAACGCTGCATGCACACACACACGCACATTCACGCACACACAGACGCGCGCGCATACACAAGCAGTACATGCAACAATATACACCGACAATACACAACATTACATCCTACCAATACGACTGAAACAGTGCCCCGAGCGGTATATATGCCCTCCCTTTTCGCGCATCGGTTAGCCCAGTGACCACGCTAGTCTTAATAGAGATATAAAAAGATTACGCCAATATTATTTCTCAATAATATTTTTCCTACATTTGTCTTAGTTAGGTACACATATCCCTTAATAACTTCTTACCGCACAATGTATTATAATCACACGCGCCTAACTTCTTGTAACTCAACGTGAGTGAGAAAAAAAAATCATGTGAATTCTGTCTGGCAACCACACTCGCGGCGCGGTTGCTATGGCGACGCTGTCGGTACGCCGGCCGCCGCGCCGGCCGAACCAGCCGTCCAGCTGGTTCGGTGGTTCGGCAGCGGCCGGGTACAAGAGTCCATGGTGAATGCCGCGAACGCGATCGAGAGAACAAAGCGTCGTCTGGAGACCTGGAGAAAAAATCCTGCGAGTGGACAGGAGCTGGGCATTGCAGAAAGCAATAGAAGGCTAGGACGCATACAGTTTCCACCCGTTCGCTGCCAAATTCTCCATAGTCTTCTTCCGCCCGTTCAAAAGGGAACAGCCTACAAGTCCGATTACCGCCGTGGCTTCATCTTCCGGAACTGTCAACTGAATTATACTTCGTTTCAGCTTGGGTCCAGACGCAGCCGATGCTACAAGCACGAGCGTGTGGCCCTGAACAGTGCCTCTACTGCACGAGCGCGCGTGCTTGGCAGGGACGCTGGAAGCCCGGAGCTCGCGCTTGTAGCATCGGCTGCGTCTGGACCCAAGCTGAAACGAAGTATAGTTCCAAAACGCGCGTGCGTCAGGCAGCGCAACGTGGCGCGTTCCACGCAGGAAGTCGGTAAGTAAACAAAACGCTTATAAATATAACACGTGCAGTGCCGTTCTAATTTTTTTTTAATTTACGGGGGCGCGCGGTGTTTTTGGGTTGCTCAAGGTATGGAAAAGCAACCGGAAAAATCGGCGCCTGAACGTAACCAGGGGTGTACTAGTGTATTATGCATTTTACCTTCCGAAATTTCAAGGCGTATCGTTGTTCCTGTGAGAAGTTAAGCTCACCTCCGTTCCTGTGTAATCCAATGCAGACGACAGCGTTTGCCGGCGGAAGACTCGGTCGTCCGTGGCGAACGCATTTTTAGTGTTTTTAAGGATGTTCTAGCTGCAAAAGAAGGGAGCACCTTAAAACTTCGCAAGGTAAAGTGCACCATAAAATACACTGCTGAGGAAACGACGCCCGTTGCGTGCAGGCGCCGATTTTTCCGGCAGAGTTTAGCGCGCTGTGAGATACAGTGTGCACTTACGGGAAGTTTTGGCATGATATAATGTTGCTCATTGGAAATAAAAAAGAAATGCTGGCATCATATGTTTACACACACTTGGTCATTTTTTGGAACCTTAAACGTACCCTTTTTTATGACAGGTATTGGACTCTGCACATTTTACAGAGGAACAAAGAGTGGAATCCAGCCAATTCCCCTCCACATTAACATCAAATGAGTGCTGTGAAAGCAAAGAAAGTGAGGGTGAAACAGTTCCTGCAGTAGTAAGTGCCAGAAACAAGAAAAGTGCCCCAAAGTGGAAAATATACTCCTTTGAAAGGGATCTAAAAGAAATAGAGTTCATCAGGCATATAGAGACACCGCAGAATGTCACAGACCTGGACACTCCATTCTAGTTTTTTAAATGCCCATGCCCTGATGAGGTGTTTACAGTGATATTTGAGGGGACCATCCTGTACTGAACTCAATGCCACCCTGAACACCATGTTCGGGTTCTGATCACACCTATCCACGCATGATGTCCTGCTCCAGATCAAGGAGGATATCCTCGACAGAACCTCCCGTACGACGATGCGGGCGGTCCTGGCCCAGGATATGAAGGGCGCCTTTGACAACGTCAGTCACATGCTGGTGTTCGAGAACCTGGCCTCGACTGTGTGCGGGCCCCAGATGTATGATTATGTGTGGGACTTCCTGAACTGCATGGCCACCATCGGAGTCGAGCCCATCCGCTTAAGCACCATCCCGGTCCCGAGCAAGGGCACCCCGCAAGGCTCGGTCCCGTCACCCACCTTGTTACCTGGCGATGCGCAAGCCGCCTCCTCTACTGGAACGGATTCCCCGGATGAAGCATACACTCTATGCGGACGACGTGACGATTTGGACTACGTCAAGATTGGACGGCGAGAGGCAAGACTTCCTCAAAGAAGTCATCGAGACGGTGCAGAACTACCTCGAGGCCGGCAACCTCCAGCGTGCCCCCGATAAGTCTCAGCTGTTGCTCGTCCGCGTGGGCAAGCCAATTCCCGAAGAGCAAGGAGGCGGACATCCGCCTCATGTTCAAAGATGGTACCCCCGTGCCGGTGGTGAAGTGGGCTCGGATCCTGGACCTTCACCTCCAGCGGGACAGCGGAGCCAAATACACGGTCGACCGAGTCGTCGAGACAACCACGCAAGTCATGCACATGATGAGCAGGATAACGAGTCGCAGACACGGGCTCAAGGAGTCGGACCTGATCCGGCTGACCCAAGCACTCGTCGTGAGCCGCATCACCTACGCAACTCCATATCTCAACCTGCTGTCGAGAGGTAAGGGCAAGATGGACGTGATCATTCGCAAGGCGTACTAGCTGGCACTGGGGGTGCCACCGTACGCGGCGAACGCCAAGCTCCGGCGGCTGGTTGTAAACAACACCTTCCAGGAACTCATCAACACGCACTTAGCCAGTCAGCGGGAGCACCTGGCCCTCACACTGAGTGGGCGGCACGTCCTGAGCTTGCTTGGCATCCCCATCCCCGCATCGCAATGCGAGACTATCCAGCTGCTGCTGGCCCTACGGGACTAAAGTCACTGGATCGGGGAAAGTAGCGCCACGCTGAGGAACGGCGCGGAGCGACGCGAGGTCGCCGCCATCTTGGTCCAAAGGCGGCGGCGCGTCTCGCGGTTGCATGCTTTGTAAAGCGCTTCGCTGGGAAGAATTGACGGGGGTTCCGGGGTTTTCACGTGTGCCATTACTTTCTCGGACACTATGTCACGTATTTTAGAAGTATGGCCAGCCAAATTTAACCGTTTGTTCTACATACGGGAAGAAACTAAGCCAAGTTGGCCAGAAATCAAGAGCTTCGATGCCAGCATCCCGATTCACAAGACACCCTCACGGATTGCACTTCCACACGGCCTTCGTATGTAGAAATGATAGTTTCTTCAAAAGGAGCCAGAAAAATATTACATTTATATATTATGGCATTAGTGGCGGTGTAAAACAAAGATGAGCAGGCTGACTAAACGCGCATGAGATCAGCGCGGTATTGGCTTTTCGTTTTAGCTCTTCTCATACAACGGAATATAAACCACTGTAGCTCCTGTCGCTCTTTCCCGTCGATCTTATAAAAAGTTTTACAAAAACGATCTGCATATCAAATTACTCTGTAATAGCAAACCTCCGAGGTGCTTCAAGCTTAAATAACTGAAATGCGGCACAGCAGTGTGAAGTTGACTGAAGTGACAAGCGTTCGCAGTTCTGCGATTCCGGTGCAGTTATGAAATCACTAAATTATTCTTTCTATTACCCATTCATGTTCCCCAAGCTATAAAAGAAAAAGTGAAAACACAATTCAGAAGGAAAAATTAGATTTGTATTTATTTTGCTGCATTCAATACTAAGAACATCTCAATGTAAATTCTGAACATTTCTAAAACAGCAGTAACACATCATATATTGCACAAGCCACGATGACAAACACAGGGATGAAAAAAAATTAGCATGACATGGCCGCATAAAAAAAAAAAGGAAATAAGGCAACAGGTACTATGCTAATCTGGGGGAACAATTTCTCCAGAACTTGACAGTGTGAATTCTGAGCATTTCTGGCACAGCAATAACACATCATAGACAGCACAAACCCCAACGACTAACACAAGGACAAAAAAATGTTATTATGAAATTACTGTATAATAAAAAAGGAAACATGGCAAGGGATATGTTAACATGGAGGAACAATCTCTCCAGAAAGTGACATGCCAGTACTTCCTAAATATTATGACAAGTAAAGATTAAAAATTTCATGCAACTAGTTAAAGCTTCTTTACTGGTATCACACATTTGCAAAAATATCACATGTGCGAGAAGTTTGTAAGACTAGCAAGGCACCAAAAAGAAATTCTGTAACTCCTCCAGAAAGTGACATCCCACTACTTGCTTGATATTATGAATAGCTAAAATGAAATATTTCATGCAACCAGTTAAAGATTCACATTTACTAGTCTCACAACTCTCTAAAAATATCACATGTTCGAAGTGTTTGAAAGACTTTGTAGCAACCACCAAAAATAAATTCCTTTACTCCTTCATCCGACTGTTAGCGCACAGCATTGACACAACCTCGCATTCCTATACTACGACTTCCACACCTGGTATTGTTCTGCTTTGCAGCATACCGTTCATTGCTTTTCCGCAAAGCAAAGCGTAACCTCATTAGCAAGAAAGCATCCACTAGCTTCTGCGCCACCCCATGACATGTTGGGAGATGGTCACGTGAAAACTCGCACAGCGCTTGAGCAGACAAATTAGAAAGGTTAGCAGTTCCGTCTACAATGCTAGCTTCTTGTGAACGAAAGATCACCTCACACTTCTCAAGCATTGCAAAAACAGCTAACGACACCATACACAGTGGATTTTGTTCACTGGTGTCTCTGTAGGACTTGAACTCAGTTAACAAAGCATTTTCTTTGTTTTCTGTGTCAGTCAGTGCCGATCTGCAAGTTTCACACAGCTTGTACTTGCCAGAAACGGCCTTCACTGTGTATCCACAGAGGTAGTGCAGTGACTGTTTGTCAGTGGACTGGAGTTCACCCATGGCCGCTTGGCTGTCAGCGAGGACATCGACCACCTGGGCAAGCATCTGGTCGTCATCGTCGGGGAGTTCCCATGCGGACTCATCTTGAATCGCTGCGGCGCCGTCCTGTTGCAGCACCTCCTCGTTTGGTGATTCTGCTTGGCGTTTCGAAATGAAATCTGCGAGGTATTCAGCGTCGTCCATCTCATAGTTTCCCGTCCTACAGGGCTGGAAGAACTGTGAGAGCGTGATTGTGCGCAAGGCAGTCTTGAATTGCAGGGGTCGGGGGGTTGCATTCTTTTGCCTTATCACGCTGAAAAGGTTTTCGAGGGCGTCTTGGGTCAGTCGGCTGAGGAAGAGGTACTTAAAGTTGTTCTGCGTTAAGTAGAGGTTCTGCAGACAGAGAGCTGCAGTTGTCGAAATCACGACACCTGTCTGAACTGGCTTCCAAGAAGGGCTTTTGCCTGGCAGATGTATGGTCATCTTCTTGAAAAGATTCAACACCTCGCTCAGGAACTCTATGGCATCATCATGCTTCTGAGAGTTGAGCTCACTCATTGCAAGGCTCTTGGTGCGAGAGGTCATTAAGCGAAACCACTTGAAAACTGTCTCAAGAAACCACGCCGTGGTGATGGCAGCAGGAGACATCTTTCCTTGTTTAACAAGCACTCGAATTGCTGACCCGGTGCTATGATTCAGGACAGCTAGGGCCGAAGACACACTCATTTTTTCATAATGGTTCGGGTCTAGATGCTTGTCTTTGAGATGCGGAGCAAGCTTCAGTGCACTTGTCCCGTCCCTTTGGGCCACCTCCCGAACATAGCTGAGAGACACCTGCACATCGAAATGTTGGCATGATCATTATCCATCCCTATTAGGGTGAATTACAGTACGCATGGGCATTTACGCCCTTTTCCCGTATACCAAAACACCCCCCCCCCGAGTGTCAGCGTATAACACGGATAAAGCTGTCTTTTCAACTTGCAAGGATTAGCCGCTAGTGATGATTGACGAGACGGAAATTTTACCTCGGATGTTGGAAGTTTGTTCCTCTCCACAATTTCATCTGGGATGGAGATCAGCTGTCCGCGTACCAGATGGCCTCGAAGGTTCTTCAGCACGTGCGGTGCGTCGGCTATGAAATACAGCTGTCGGTCAGACCCATTGGCACATGGGTGGGCACACGAGACTGAGGTCTTGCCATGCTTTGTAGCACCAATGCCACAAATGCTCCAAATGGCCTGGTTCCCTGGGCCCATATCTGTGATGATTGCATCAATCCGAAGGCCGATTAACTCGCACTCCTTGATCAAGGTGAAGATGAAGTTCCTCATCTCTAGCTTGCAGAATGACGTCCCTGAAAAAAAGTTGATTTTTAGTGCCTACACCAGCAGTTGCCGTTTTATCAAATATCAGGGCGAATTGTTTTTCTAAAAAGTGAAATCAAGGTCAATGTCTGTCCTTCAATCTGCCTGCCGGTCATATGTCAAACATATGAGTAGTTTTGAGCTACAGTAGTTTGTAGTTTTGAGCTTTTTCACATCATCATTTTAATTTTAAAGTAGTTTCACTCAACATTTAACAATGAACCCAGCACCAATTTATCTGCAGGATAGATGTCAAATTAGTTTGTGAAAAATGGCTCGCTACCTGTAAGGTGGTACGCCACAGTCTGCTTCCAGCGTGAAGACATTCCACCAAGCATAAACACCATAGCATGTGTTGCACGTCCATCGGTGCAGGTGGCCTTTGGGCCTAGTTTGGTGCTCAGCTTTCCGATGAGTCCTTTCACAGAAGGATCGTAGTCTACGCCTGCGGTGATCTGCATCTCATCAATCATGAGGGCTGCGTTGCGTTCCTCAGGTAGCATTGTAGAGACTTTGGCTTTGAGTGATGGAAAAAGTTCAGTCAGGATGCCTGCAAATCAAGTATATGCATGAACTATTAGAATTGAATGCAAATATTTTCTCAGAACTAAGAAAACAAATCAAGGGAAGCACTGTATTATTTTTAATCTACAATAGGAGGCAGGACTGCAATAGGGGGCAAACTTACCAGGCCTAAACTTGACATGCTCTATCTTTCGTTGAAGTGTGCGGACACTGGGCAACGGCACAACATTCTCATTGATGCACATGTACCCTTTGTTGCCACATGCACAACGCAGCTTCATGGCCATCTGGACAGTAGCATCTGACCATTTTCCACCACGCATGCCATCTCTTCTGATGCACTCAACCTGAATAGAAATAAAAGCGACACAGAACACCTCATCTGAATTCATGAGTAAGCACAATATTGACATGACCAAATTTTTCAGTTTGCTTTGCTGTCTGGGGCACAATCTCAATATGGTTGCTCAGAACAATAGATTATGGCAAGCATTTCAACAGCGTGAAAAAATTAACCAGAATGGTTCTCCGATTTCCCGGTTGCATGTGCAAAGAAAACAATCTGCAAAGTTAGCTGAAACCTGAGCATTCGCTTGCGCTGAACACAACCTATAAGACTCATTATGGAAATGAATATTCTGCCACTGGGGATTGCTAAAAAACAAACGAAAACCCTTTTCTCTCTTCGTGAATATATGAATATAAGAGTCCATTCCGCACTTACTTGATCATCCGCCAGGAGCATTCGAGGGTCACGGAGAAGATTTTCTTTGTCTTTCTGGAGCTTTCTTGCCAATCTCTCTGAATTTTGAAGCTTTCTTTCAAGTTCCTTTATTCGTTCTTCATGAATGAGGCACACTGAAACAAAAAAAAACAACATTAATGTCTTAATATGTGAGGATAACTGCAGATGCCATGCTAGAAAAGGTGGAAAAGGTCATGTTTATGCAATCGAGCCAAATAACAATCTTGTCTACCTTCCGTCACCGCAGAGGTGTGTCCGTCCTCTATGGCCGGGCCCCCAGTTTGCAGGTCTCCGTCACCTGTCAAGGCAAACAACACGAGCTTAATATTTTTGTATCAGGCGCATTGACGAAAAGAGCATTTGTCAGTCGTTCTCGAGTCTTAGGACAAACTTCCAGCAATTGGTGCCACAAGGAAGGGAGCCTGGGACATCTCGTTCGACTATTAATGGGGAAACTGCCTGTGGGAGCACATCATTTGTAGACATCAGAGTGACAAAACTAAACCAAACTTTACACTGCATGTCGTGTTTACTCTCCAACGTTTGGTGACCGAGTTATTGTCGGTTGGGCTTCTTCCCAAGGCAATTAATTATGCCGCCCTAGGATGACAAGGGAAAACACGTGACCACAGGGGATCCCAGAGCTGATTTACACGACCGAATTCATCTAACATACCTTCCATTGTCGCTAGAGGTGTGTCCGTCCTCCATGGCCGAGCCCACAGTTTGCAGGTCCCCGTCACCTGTCAAGGCAAACAACACGAGCTTAGTATTTTTGTATCAGGCGCATTGACGAATAGAGCATTTGTCAGTCGTCCTCGAGTCTTAGGACAAACTTCCAGCAATTGGTGCCACAAGGAAGGGAGCCTGGGACATCTCGTTCGACTATTAATGGGGAAACTGCCTGTGGGAGCACATCATTTGTAGACATCAGAGTGACAAAACTGAACCAAACTTTACACTGCATGTCGTGTTTACTCTCCAACGTTTGGTGACCGAGTTATTGTTGGTTGGGCTTCTTCCCAAGGCAATTAATTATGCCGCCCTAAGATGACAAGGGAAAACACGTGACCACAGGGGATCCCAGAGCTGATTTACACGACCGAATTCATCTAACATACCTTCCATTGTCGCAGAGGTGTGTCCGTCCTCCATGGCCGAGCCCACAGTTTGCAGGTCCCCGTCACCTGTCAAGGCAAACAACACGAGCTTAGTATTTTTGTATCAGGCGCATTGACGAATAGAGCATTTGTCAGTCGTCCTCGAGTCTTAGGACAAACTTCCAGCAATTGGCGCCACAAGGAAGGGAGTCTGGGACATCTCGTTCGACTATTAATGTGCAACCCCACCGTGCATGACGTTTTGGTGTTTTTTTGACGGCTTATAACTTTCTTTCTATGTATCTTACAATTATAAAGTAAATGTCAAAATAAAGAGCTGCTTTTCAACAATACTTTAATGTCTCGATATTACGGTTATTTTTAGTTGTTAGTTAATTATTCAGCTTTTAATAGACCACAGTCTCTAATATTGAAAAAATATTTCTCGAGTTGTAACGTCCCATCGTCCACGATATTTTACGTGAGCGTTCGGTTGGATGTAATAAATTAAAAAAGTAAGCAACAAACTGTACAGATAATGTATATTTTAAAATAAAAAATAAAGTTTAAAATGGTACTATTTTATGCCGCTATAAAAACTGAATCACGTCAGCTAATAAAAAAAACGAGACATTAAATTATGAAGCATCCTTCGATATTACATTTTACAGAACTTCCATATTGATATATTACACGTTAAGAATGTTATAAGACCTCAAACTTTTCCCATTCAGTTACGGCGAGTTGTAGTTTCTTAATATAAAATACAGATGGCGACACGTGTTCAAGAACAGCTTGATGTGCATTTTCCGTCGTGTGCCGCTTGGAACGCCACGTGAAAGACAGAAAAAGCGCCAGATGTCAGGGTGTCAGATGCCTGGATGCCCGCAGTGAGCGAGCCAGAGATGTCAGAACAACAAGCGCGAGGCTGCGGGTGCACAACAGCTACCTTTGCGCGCGTTCTACTGTGCGTCGGTATACATACCCGACGCGATCCAAATGAAATGGGCACCATGAAATGCATTCTGCCATTTCAGATTCCGCCACGTATGCGAAAACATTTTAATGTTTCTATCACTTGCAAAAATCATTTTCGCAATCAAACTATGCTTGTCGGAATGGTTTGACTATATTTTGTTTCAAAAACCGCCTCGGTGGCTCTTAAGTGGCAATACATATTAAAACAAAGCACAAAGCATTAAATCGTCTCAGTGTCTCTGAGCCAACGCGCTGGCCTATGAGTCCATATCTGTCGGGTTTAAATATCGGCCGAGGTGCCCGCAATCCGACGGAGGCCAATCTGAGATTTCGGTTGCACGTCAAATGATCTCCAGTTAGTCAAAATAAACCCGCTATTCTTTTTTATTTTTATTGGGGCGTGTTAAGTGATTTTTGTTTGTTTGACTTGTGAAACCCTAAGATCTAAATATTTGCTTTGCTTTACCTTAGTTCGGAGCGCAGCCAACGCTACGGGCTGATGAAGCCTCTGAAGCAGCGCCAAGAGCGCGAGGTTAAGCTGTTCGTTCTCTTTCTGTGCCTATGCGGTCGGGCTAAACTAGAGGCACTAAATAAGCTACGCTTCATACACATCTTGGTGTTTAAAATGATGGTTGTCAGGTATCTGAAGCTTTATCTGAAATCACAGGAAACGCTTTTCCGTCCTCCACAAATGATTAAACAGTTCGCGACAAAGCAAAGCAATATTACGTGAGCTTCCTGACACCGCACTTTTGAATCACGACGATCGGCAGTTGCATTTGATTTGTTACTAACCACCAAGATGGCGGCGCCCACAACAATATCTGGGGGAAAAGTGCCGATACTCTAAGCGTAGCTCATTTAGCTCACAGGCTAAACCAAGTGCGGTGGGGGATCGTTGGCCGAGTGTGTGGTGGCACCGCAGATCAGAGCACGTGGAGAAATGCTCGAGCGCAAGCTCCGTTCAAAGCACGGAGCTCACGCTGCAGAACCTGTAGGGACTAAATCCCCTCGATGTGTTTGCGTTGGTCTTTCAAGTAACCTCAAATGTGCCAGTGCACGAGGCCCGTCTCTCGAGCGGCCCTTGGAGGCAAATGGCGGCCCAGCACTAAAATGACTGGTCCTTGAAAGCGAATGGCGGCGGAGCACCCGCTCGTGGCACGTGTCTTGCGCGTTTCCACAACAATGGTTGGCGGTACTTGTAAAAAACGCCTTTATCAAGGGGCTTTAGCAGGGACCCTGGGTTCAGTCGCCCATCTGCATCCTACCGTCGTGCGATCGTGTACCACATATACTGCGTAATGCACGTTAAAGATCCCGAGCTAACAGTTGTACTGCACTTTTTGTAATCGTCAACGGGTAACAATGTCGCCCTACGAAACTGCTGCTCTCTAAAAAACTAACGACTAATTTTGAATGCGCCGTTACATTGCATTTTTAATGTGTGTTCGCGTGTTCGCGTTCTTTTTCTTTTTTTTGTCTACATCTTTGATTATGCGGCTCTCACATGTGATGAAACAGACTATAGATGTCGGACTTCTGGAAAAATATTACATAACTAAGAAAATGGCACGTGAACGCAAAAGACAAAATCGCACATAATAAAAATAATTGAAATACTAGAATTGATTATAATTGTGTTTTCAAAGTTTTGAGCGCACCAAAAGCTATAAAAGCGAGCTCGATGCTTTGGATGGTGCGCTTGTTCACTGGAAGTGTAGTTCAGGGCAGTATGCTCGCACTTGTATGTTCCGCTTCGCTCGCACGATAAAACCAAATACATTACTGGTAATGTACTTATACTTCGTGTCACCCCATGATGGACTAAAGGTAAAAGCTACGGGTCACCAGATCCAATCACAAGCCACTTAGAAATTGCGTGGTATTTCGCTTCGATGCACGTGTCGGTGCCTCTGTCTATAGATCACTAATGTGTATGGGTGGACAGTGGTTCGAATTGAACAGCACTGAGTGACTCATCAATTTTACATCGCAAAGAAAGCCACGACATACAGACTCTTTGCAGTGTCGAAGCTATAGAAATGATGCAGCGCTTTTTGGTTCGGAGCATTATTCGTCCACCCCTATTCAATGTTAAGCATGTCATAGTTTAGCGTGTAACGTGATTGGACCTGGCGGCCCGTGGCTTTGGCCTTTAGTCCATCGTAGGATGAGACAAAGTATAGTGAAACAAAGCTTACCTTCTGTATATGTGCAATGCCCTCAGTTTTCGCGTGATTACACGCTTGTTTATCATTATTGTTTTCGTTTCCCACTGCGATTCATTTCGTGCTCTTTTGTGTGTTACATGCATTAGAGACCAAGGTAACCCAGGAGAATTCTATTTCGCGGATTGTAAAAAAACCTATGCAACTTGCCACGTGTGCCACAATCAATACAAAATATTCTAAGTTTCACATGTGACCGCTTGCCTCAGTAAACATTGTTATTTGTCAAGAACAATTGCGATTATGAAATCACGTGGGAAAATCTCGTTCTAAGTACGCGACCGTTGGCAGGCAGTGAATACTCATAGTCGGCGCCGAGATGATTGACAGGTGAAGTTTTTCTATCAACCCAGAGTTAGAATGTTTCCTTCTTTTTGTTGTAAGCAAACAGGAGACAGCTTACACCAAATCTGAGGGCAATAGAGTACTATGAGCATTCAAAAATAACGGCCTGAGCAGTATATATGTGTACAAGCTTTAGCTTTTGATGCACCCTTAACTTTCGATACGCTCAACGCTAGTGTAAAATGTTTCATTCTTCATCAGCGTACCATGTGCGTGCTTACACTATATTTTATACAACGTCAAACTCTATCCGTTTGCATCTTTTTTTATTTATGCACACCACTACTTGCGCGCATAAATCACCAAATTAAAACTGGTACAGGATGTCACAAAAAAATTTACAGGGTTCTTTTTTTTACCGCAAAAATAAACTACGCATCGCCTAACGCTCACTCTCCGCCCAAAGGTAGCGCTAGGTCACAACCATATGCCAAAGTTTCATCCCGAACGGACACCTTATTCAAAAGTTATAAGTGGTTTCCTGAAAATTTCAATGGGAAAATGGAGCCCATTTTTGCCCGTTTCCGGTTTCTGGTGGGTTTCATGTATTCGAAAACCCCGTCGGCCGCCATTTTCCCATTGAACTTTTCAGAAAATCACTTATAAATTTCGAATAAGGTATCGGATTGGGCTGAAACTTTGACATCTGTTTGTGACCTCTAGCGCTACCTTTGGGCGGAGAATGAGCGTTCGGCGATACCTAATTTATTCTTGCAATAAAAAAAAAACTGTAATTTTTTTTGTGACATTCTGTACATTGTTTAAACTATGTGCAAAAGCTATCCACAGACCCAGAATCTTTGCCTGGCCATTCATTGCATTTATCACTGGATTCGTATTAAAACTAATTCTTATCATTTATTGCTGTAAGTTAATTGTTAACCTCGGCATTTTTTTTTATTATGACTCCCGCACCAGTTTTACTTTGGGTTTACCAAACTCAACATCAAAACCAGAGTGTCATTTTTTGTGTTTTCCAGTCTCGTGGTTTTGGACATAATAAACACCCAGCTACCTAAATGAGACACCAGACCGCCAGAAAAATAGTTCATTTGTTTTGATTTTTTAGGTAGTTAATTCCTCAAGCTAGAATTTCGGAAACCCAAGTCTATCACGTCATTACGTTTTCCATCCACAAAGAGCCAAACACATGCGCGACAAAAGGGCCGGCCCGTCATATTGCCACCCGCAGAGCCGAGAAACCAACGCTCGGTCACGGACTTGTAGAAGATTCGCGTTCATTCTTGCACCAGACGTAACTTTTGCCCTGCTTTCTTGTTCTCGAAAGTGCCAGTTCATCCTCGCCCCGAGCGCGCGACGCTCGAACCTTTTTGACGAACTTTCGAGATAGTGACGCACTGTAGATAAGCAGCTGCCCGCGACCTTGTCGAGTCACTCTCGCTCTCGCTCTACGCTGCCGAATCGCCGGTTGCTTTTCTGCTGCTTCGACGCTCTTTCTCTTTACTTATTCTGTTTGGCACAAGTTCGCCGATTAAACCTTTATTTTTCAGTTCACTGTTCGTCCTCTCGTCACCTTCATTCGTGACAATATGAATCTGATCACATTGAAATATGTGTAATTGGCCTCTGAAATCTCCGATAACGGCGCACAGGCAATTTTATATTTTTCAACGCGTCGGTGGTTTTGTTGTGCATGTGCCTCGCCGTTTGGCTCAGGACGATTTTCGCCTTTTGTTCTGCCCACATTTGCTGGAGACGTGAGCTCGGAGCGTAGGCAACTGGCCCCCTTGCACGAGAACTGGCGCAGCCGTTCGCGTTCCAAAGAAAGCTCGTGCAGAGAAAAAAGGGCAAGGGACCAGGGATGTCTAATTCAGGATATAGAAAAATACCCCACTGTATCGAAGCGCCACCACACACGATTTCTCGCATTGATGTACAGGCCTGGAAGGCGATCCCACCGCCATCTGTTGGTTCAGAATCAAACTAACCAAGGGTGGGGTTGCACCTTAATGGGGAAACTGCCTGTGGGAGCACATCATTTGTAGACATCAGAGTGACAAAACTGAACCAAACTTTACACTGCATGTCGTGTTTACTCTCCAACGTTTGGTGACCGAGTTATTGTCGGTTGGGCTTCTTCCCAAGGCAATTAATTATGCCGCCCTAAGATGACAAGGGAAAACACGTGACCACAGGGGATCCCAGAGCTGATTTACACGACCGAATTCATCTAACATACCTTCCATTGTCGCAGAGGTGTGTCCGTCCTCCATGGCCGAGCCCACAGTTTGCAGGTCCCCGTCACCTGTCAAGGCAAACAACACGAGCTTAGTATTTTTGTATCAGGCGCATTGACGAATAGAGCATTTGTCAGTTGTCCTCGAGTCTTAGGACAAACTTCCAGCAATTGGTGCCACAAGGAAGGGAGTCTGGGACATCTCGTTCGACTATTAATGGGGAAACTGCCTGTGGGGGCACATCATTTGTAGACATCAAAGTGACAAAACTGAGCCAAACTTTACACAGCACATCGTGTTTGCTCTCCAAAGATTGGTGACAGAGTTATTGTCGGTTCGGTTTCTTCCCAAGGCAATTAATTCTGCCGCCCTAGAACTTGTATGTTCCACACTTTAGCACTATAAAGTCAGTATTATATATGTACCATTCTAATAATTTACCCTTAAATACCTCCATTCCAATAAATAATGCTTAGGAATTCTGAAGCACCAGGTGCCTTGGCAATTGTCACAAAAGCTGGACACAGCAGAAATTCAGCTAGCAGCAATTTCACTGTGTATGTTATTTATCTTCAAGTTGAAAAACTTCCTCAATTAGAATCAACAACTAAAACGAAATGCACCACCAATAGTATCTTCGCTGACTCAGAAGTCAATCCTTGACTTTTTGTTTTATTCTTACAAGCGGAACTCGTTTCGAATTCGTTTCGAAAACACGAATAAGAAACGCGAGAGACAGCGGTGAGCGCACACCTCACGCAAGAACAGTTTCAACCGCGACCATGAACGAGCCGGCAGCCCGGCAGCTCCGGCAGCGAAACACGTTAAATTGATATGCAAAGCTAGTTCTCTAGCGGGATACCACACGCCCAATGAGTATGTCACACAAATACGCCATATAACAAACGTGTTGGATAAATAGTGGAGTACTTACACGGCGAAACTCTCTGCCGAGGAGGTTTCCTCTTTGCATGTGGCCGTGGCTTCAAATGCGCGAACACCGACGGCACGGCGTTCGGTTTCAGCTTACGTTTCCCGTCCGCTCGGTGAGCTTCGTACGCGTCTGACGTAAAATGATCCTGTCGGTTAAAGGGGTATTCCGTATTATTACAACCAAACAAATGGAAGCTGGCGTCGTTGCTTACCTCGCAGAGTCGTGCTTGGGTCGACGGCGTGAAGTTTTTACGGTTTATTTTCCGCAACCATTCGTTTCTTCTAGCAGCGTCCTGCTTGCTTTGCTTGCCAGATGGTAGCCTAAACAAAAGTTTGCCGTCTTCGTACCGGCCGCTACACCCGACCGCGCAGCACGTTGGCATCTTGCCAACCGCGTTGCAAAACACAGCGTCTTGCGCGCAGCCGTCTCGCGCGCGCAGCCGTCTCGCGCGAATGTACCAAGATGGCAGCCGAGACAGCCCGCGGTAGCTTCGCGAGACGATTTATACCACGTGACGTCCATCGACCAATCGGACGGCGGCGTTGTCGGTGCTCTGCCACATCAAAGAATGGCGCTACTTTCCCCCGATCCAGTGACTTTATACGGGACAAGATCCAGGTGGCACCAATCCCGCGGAACATGAACCCATCCCTGCATCCAGGTTGCTGGATGGCTCCCGGTCCCTTGATTCCGCTTGGTCCCGTCGTGTAGCATAGGACCCCTGGTTGCAATTTGTTGCTAGCCCAGCATTTAAGCCTACTCCAGCCTTTTGGTATGTAAAGCACAACAATTACTGCAACTGAAAACTTCTTAACTGACGACAATTGAAGTTTGCACTGCTCAATGCCCTTCTGTTTTTATCTAAAGTACCGCAACTAAGTACTCCAAGTACCGGTTGGAGCAGTGCGGTGCAGGTGAAGTTTCTACTCGTGAAAAATGTCTGCCCAAAACCTTGCTTCGGTACCACGAGCTGCAACAGGAAGCCCGATGCAGAGGCTTTAAAGGGATGCTGAACTGAAATCTGGATTCCACAAAACATGCGGCAAAAGCGTGCAACAGGATGCTACAAACACCAAAACATCACTCATACAGCGATATCTCGAACGGATGACCGTATTTTTCAAAAAAGGAGGCGCATTTGATAGAAATGTTTACGTCATGTTTTTCCGAGAAGGAAAGGGAACGGCCTCGCGTCTTCTCCGCCTCGCCGCCTTGAGGGGGCAAAGCGAAGAGAGGAGGAAGCGAGATATTTCTATGTCACGCACCTCGTCGGCTCTGTTCAATCTCGACCTTTTCTTCCAAAAATACGGCCGTCCATTCGAGATATTGCCTTACGAGTAGAGTTGTAGGGATTGTAGCGTCCCGCCTACATCTCCTGCATTGTTCTTTTGAAATCCAAATTTTGGCTCACCATCCCTTTAAGAGCAAGCTCCATGCTTTGAATGTTGCTAAGCAAGTGCACTTGTGCAGTGCAAGTGTCGTTCAGGACAACCATGCTCGTACTTGGCATTTCGGTTTCACTTGGACTTAAAGGGGCCCGGCATAAGCAATCATATTTAAGCATCTACCTTTTGTTGCGGTTTCCACGTCTCTTGGGGTTTGGGCGAGCCAGCGGGCACGGAGAAAGTAACGAAATATCTGTGCGTCATATTTTAACCGGCCGACACGGAAACCTCCTCCACCTACGGGGGCAACCCGCGTCGCCGAAAGCGCGCGAAATGTGACGTCTTTGGTCCTGGGCTTACTACTGGTCAGAGCCGCTAAAAGCTTCTTTTTAGTCGAAATACCAAATATAAGTGGCGCGACCCGTTTCAATTATTTATAGAAGTAGTTCTTGTTCAGCATTTTAGATCAGAAAAAAAAAACAAATGCAGTTTATAAAGTACGGAAACAAGAAATGACCCGTCGACATACCCGCCACCAATCGGTGGAAAAGGAGGCGCATACTAGAAAGGTGTAGCGGGATCAGGCAACGACCGGCGGCGAGCGTAGAAAGATCCCAGATGTATGCGGCGGCGCTGTAGTCGAGGATCCTGACTGGTTCCGAGCGTTCCGAAGACCTTCGGCAAGCAGCTTTGGCCCTTTGGCGGTATGGCAGGTGCGAAGTGGCTCCCGTTCTGAACTGATCTTTACCCCGTGTTTGCTGTTGTTTGTGGCCAATGAAGTGTCATGCCGAATTAGTGTTTAATCGCGCAGCAAATGCAATGCGAGCCGCCCTGGCTGCCCGCTTCATACAGCCTATCCAGAACATGCTTTAGTGGCGCCCTCTCGAGCCATCGACACGGTGTACGGCAGCCGTGAGCGCTTGCTGAGCTCACTACCCCTCCTCTAGTTCACAGCCACTCAAGCAACCAAGGACGTCATGAAGGAGGTTATTTTTTTGCTTGTTTTTGTAATTTGAATTAGCTTATAACTTTTAAAATAAAGCGAAATTCGATAAAAGAAAAGTTTCATTAAGTTACTACGTTCAGTGCGCTCAGGTTCGGTGCAAAAAAGTCCTTGCAGGGCCGCTGAACCGAAATCTGGATTCCACAAAACACAGCGGCAAAAGCATGCAACAGGATGCTACAAACACCAAAACATCACTCATGCAGCGATATCTCGAATGGATGACCCTATTTTACAAAAAAAGGAGGCGCATTTGACAGAAATGTTTACGTCATGTTTTTCCGAGAAGGAGAGGGAACGGCCTCGCGTCTTCTTCGCCTCACCGCCTTGAGGGGCGAAGCGAGGAGGAAACGAGATATCTTGATGTCACACGACCTCATTCAATCTCGACCTCTTTTTCCAAAAATACGGCCGTCCATTCGAGATATCGCCTTACGAGTAGTGTAGTAGGGATTGTAGCGTCCCGCCTACAGCTCCTGCATCGTTTTCTGAAGTCCAACTTTTGGTTCACCATCCCTTTAAAAAGTAGCAGAGTGTGGCAGTGATGGGATGATTTCTTGTGTCAGCCGGAGTTGCTTACCATTACCACCGTAGGGCAGCGAAGGCTACAGGCACGTGGAAGCAACTTTGCGAAGTGCTTTCGCAGAACAAGAGCTTGCGATAGAACGTGTACTAGCTCGCACTTGTCGCCTTCGACCGCGCTGTCACCCTGGCAAGCCTTTGGCAACACCTTCAGAATGCCCGCATTCTTCAAGAAAGCCACAATGTTACGAATATACCACAACAAAGCCTGGCTTTTATATTTTTTAAAAAAGAGCATTTCCGAATCTTTGAAAATGCAGCAGTGCGTGCTCATTACCTTCGGTACTGCTTAGTACGTGCTCACGCACGCTCACTTTATCCAGGTTGAAAAGCTTGTGCTGACGGGGCTAACAGACTACACACATCCATCAAATCATTTAAAATCGGATCTCATTTTCTTTTCTTCTGTTGACCCTCTATAAGTTTATTCTGACAAATGTTACCGAAACCTTAACTGCCCGCTTCTGAAATTTCGAAAGATCACAAAAGGTTAGCGTAAATTCAAGCATGGGGTGGGGACATCTCATATGGAAGCACTAACGACAACAAGTGTAAAGTTAACAGTTGGTTATTTATTTTCCAGATATGTCGCACAATTTTATATCCGACTTTTCCCTCTAAGGAAAAGGAAGCCTTGAATTTAAACAACAAATTTTAAAACAAGTTTTAAATAAATAGCCATACAGGAAATTTTATATATAGCACTGTACTGCCCTATGAAAAATGAGCAGGCTATGAACAAAATGAACCAGAGCATTTCACTTACACGGGAATATTGAACACTGGTGCCGTCCTTTGACTGAAGTAATATGCAAAGTATGAACAGGAGCGATAAAGAAACACAACATTTAATGCCGGTCATCTCCACTTTTAGAAAGTATCTCAACATAAGATTAATTTGACATTTCGTAGTAAGGGTGCTGAATTCCAGACATGGTGACACAAACCGTTTTGAGAGAAACGTAAAAAAAATGTTAGTACTCCATACAGGTGCCTAATAGTTTGATGACTAGGAAACAACACATAGGACTAGAGCAGGGGTTCTCAAACTTTTTGGTCTCACCGAACCCCAGGAAGCCTCAAAAACTGCCGTGGAAACCCCCCCCCCCCTCCATATTTGCCGACCGAGAAGCAACAGATGCACAATTGTAGGCAATTTCGCCTGTGTTGCTTCCCATATATCCCCACCATATCAGTCGTGATGTCAGTACAAAGTGAGATGAAGGCGCTTTGTATGGTCCTGCCGTGCAGCCTGCGGCATGGGGGGGGGGGGTTGCAATTTGGGTGTTTGCAGAACCCATGAGACCAGCTCGTGGAACCCCTGTGTTCCCCGGAACCCAGTTTGAGAACCCCTGGACTAGAGAAATGTGATAAATATAAACGAATAAAGCTGGTCATGAATTGAAGCATACTTAGATAGGTATGTGAGCCACACAACTTGCAGCTGCCATCTCAAGAAAAACAAACAAAGCCTTTAGTGATTTCGAAAATCGAAACAACCCTGGCAGGAGTTTCACAGACTTTGGCGATCGCACTATGTGATCAGCAATCAGGCTACAGGTGTTTTTTTGATTGTATTAATCACCTTGATTGCAACTGGCCGTAGCTGCGAGTAGATTAGAACAAGACAAAGCCTCTCAAGAAGGCAGCTCGTATTGTATGTCTTCTGGCCATGGGCGAAGCCGAAAAGCCAGTAGGCCGCCATGACCACAGTCAAGCCATCCTCCGCATCTTGCACTTCGAAAAGCCAAACTGTATCAACGTGTATGTTCATGCTCTTCACTGCCTCCACATCGTACCCTGAGAAGGCAATGCAGGGTGTCGTCGGGATGGTTCCCTCCTGCATATAAAAGCAGAATTGATTTAGTCAGAGAACAATAAAGGCCGCACTGATGAGTATGATTTTAAGCATGAAATGCTTTTAGCTCCCGGCCATCAAAACGATGACGTATCTTTTCGGGAACTAACGCCAAAAATCACTTCAAAACATCCCAGGTTTCGAAGTTGACTTTGGCGTTGGTTTTCTTATTTGAAACCGACATTGAAACCTACTGGGTCTCGAAGTCAGTTTTGGATCAGAAAGGTGTGCACTAGCAGGGTTCAAAATTTGCTGTCAAAATTTTGTTTCCTTGAGACAAGGAAACAAAAAGGAACATATACACCACCGTCTCAAAACCAGCACAGCATACAGCTGTCATTTACTTCCACAAGTCGTCTTCCTTGTCATCCTACACGCTACACACGCTATGGAACCTATTCCTATACATGCTATGAAACCTATTAAATCCGAACTACAACTTTAAAAAATTATCCAACATTCAAATTACTTTTCTTTTTATGACATCTCACCACCGAATTTGAAACCAAGAGCGCATCGTTCGTTTCAACCGTTTGAAGCAATCGCCTGACGAGGAGCCCGTTGTCGTCATGCTTCGACGGCGCACTTTAGTTCACCTTTCTGCCGCCGTCTTGGGGGGTCTCGGGCATCGTTCCCGGCGCAAATATTACCACAACTGTTTAATTGATTGGTGCGGCACACAAACTTCTGTTCGGGCTGTAACTTGGTCAACACTGTCTAAGACGAGCCCGACGCCCATTTCAGTCGTCAAATAAAATTTCGAAATTGCCTTCATGGTCTCTAAGAGTTTCAATGCAGGCGTCTGGAATTCGCAAAATTTAGTGGCCGCGATTATGTCCTCTGTGACCGATTTGTGAAAATAAATGGTTTTACAGTAATGATTCAGATTGTGATTTCTTGGGAATTAACCAGTGCTGTTAATAACATGCTCTGTATTGTCCGCTCCACTGGTGTTTTTTCTGCCGTCATTGCATCCACGCAGCTTGAAAGTGCCCTTATGCGACTTGTGGCATGCACACACCGTGGCGCTCCACTTCATAGCGTAGCGTGCGGCGGTGGCAAAAGCCTCTGCCAAAAACATGCTAAGCTACTCCCTGCACAGCATTTGTGGCGGCAGAAAAGATACAAGGCTATTATCTTGTTCCCGAGAGTATAGTATGTTGCAGGTTAAGACAATACGGTGAGGGGAAGAAGCTCTGCCTACACTCTTTCCACTTTAGCAGAAAGGATGCTATAGAGAAAAGAAGGAAACCGCCAATCGTGGCAAGCAAACCCTTTTTGGACTGGCGGAAGTGATTGGAGACGCCAGGCAGCGTAAAAAAAGGGGAGGGGGGGGGGACTGCAAACGTGTTTACCAAGAATAAAAAGGGGGAAGAGTGAAAAGAGGTATTTTTCTGTAGATTCCTTTTGCTCCCCGAGCTGTGAATGCATCATGGCCGGACTGGGCTCAACTCAATGCCCCAAATCATATTAAAAAAAAAAAGATTGCCGGCAGAGTTTTGCGGACTTTTAAAATGCATGCCTTTACGGACAGGTTCCACAGACCCTCATTCCAGAACCGTTGGCCTAGATTGCGGGCATGGGCATCTGCAGTACGTTTTGCAGGAAAAGGAGGGGGGGGGGCAAACCTCATTTTCTTTCAAAGTTATAGGGCTGAACGCTACACCCCCCACAATGATCCCCCCCTCCCTTGTGCCACTTTGCTGACGCCCATGATTGTGGGCACCTCATCCCTAACAAAATGTTTCCTAGGACCCATGTGTAGAAAGTAGGAGCTACCATTCAAGCACCTGTCATGACTACAGTGCAGACATATCACAATAGCAGGGAAGAACAATAAATAATAATGGACAGTCTGGCCGGAAACAATGGTACAGTTTCACACTCACTGCTCAGCTTGCCAGCTGAGCCAGGCTAGAAAAACGAAATTGGCAAAGTGAATGAGTTGCGAGTATAAAAATGCAACAACAAAACCCCACTGGAGTTCTTAGAAAATGTTGGGGGCTTCTTGTCAATGGAAAAGGCACTCAGCAATTAAATCCAATACTTGGAGCTTACGCTTCATGAGCTCACAGTTGGCACCTTCCACTGAGATCACGGTGATGTGCTCCAGCAGCTCCTTGTTGCATCTCAAAATCTTCCTGGAGGCAAGACTGATGATGGATGCCACTCCTTCCGGCATTACCTTCATTAGCTCGATCTTTGTCTGGCGCTTTTAGTCTTTTCGAAACTGAAAGTAGAGCATGCATACATACTTGCATAAATGTCACAGAAGCGAAACATGACAGAACCAAATTTCCAAGAACACTTCTCCCAATGCCAGCCCACAATAAATAATTTCAAAAATTAATTTCATCTTTCTATTTTAAATCTATATATAGTTGCAAATCTATAGGCACTTTCACAGACACAGAGAACTAGCGCCAAAAGAGAAAGAATAAAATGTTGTTGGGGCCCGATTTTGGTCATCACTGAGATCGCGATCAAGATCTCACTAGGTCCGCACTGTGATTGGACACGATGCCACAGACAAGCGCTCTCGACCAATGAGAATTCTTTTCGCTGTCAACGAGGCAATTTTTTGGTGAGAACTTGTCACTTTCTTTCGGATAGTGAGATCAATATCGCGGCAAGGTGGGTGCTTGTCCCAAGCTCTTGTTTTAGCACCAGTGGGTGTCAAGTTACACACGGCCAGAAAACAAATCAGCATAGCCAAACGAAGCACAGGACAACAATTGCGTCCGTAAAATAGCCGATGTTCCATAATTCAACTAGTTTTTGATCTCACTCTGCACGGCACACAATTCGTAGCAGACGATTGTCCCTTTTTGGCTCTGTTCGCAGATGACTTGCCAGTCTGTTCCTCGTTTTGTTTCTGTCAGAGAATGATACCTAGTAGCAAACAAACTCATTATTATTCCCTCATGTTAGCAGACGATGCGTCTGGTAGCGGTATTTTAGCTTCCTCAGTGCAAGCCAGTTGAGATCTCGATGACCAAAATTGGGCTCCCGGTGAGATCAGAGCCTTATATGTAGAGAGTTTGGTCAATGGGAGGCACGGGCAGAGCCAGGGCGCGCGGCAGACTCGGAAAGAGGGCTTGGCATGCTCTCTCGACCAACCAGAAGCCGAAAAGAATCCCCTAGCGGTGGTAGCAAGAAACAGTTCTGATCAAAGGTATATGTTCGTAAATGGTTTTAATAAGCGCGTAAGAGTGAAGTGTAGTAACTCTTCGTGGTTGAAAATAAGGTTCACGTGTTGTTTTGATCATGATCATGCAGAAAGATGTAAGAAACGAATGCGCCGCTCAAATCTGTTTTGCTCGGACAGAGTGTGACCGCGCGGACGGCAGATTCCCGACCGTTGGCGCTTGGCGTACGAATTGTGTCGATCGTTCCGCTAGTCGCACTCTTCCACCATCATTTTGGATGAGCGTGATTGAAACATCACGTGTACTATATTTTCAGTCATCGAGAGTTACTCCAATGCAGTTATCAGGTTTGTTTCTCGCGACCACCGCCAGGGTATTATTTTCGGCTTCTGGTTGGTCACATTCGAATTTCTGAAGACGCCCTGGGACACGCCCAGCCCGCTTTCGGCCAATGACGCCTCCTCATTTGTCTCCTATACTTCCCAACAAATGGCCAAACTCTCTACATATACGGCTCTGGTTGAGATGAAATGGCAAATTGAGAATGATTTCATGGCCAGGGGCCAAAGAAATACTAGGTGCATTGTATGGTGAGAGTATTAGCACCGAGAAGTTTGGGTGGCGACCCCTTTACAGTGAGCCGGGGTGACGTCACGCTGAGGACAAAATTTATCCCCTCACTCGCCCTGCGGAGGCTGAGACGGCGTTAGCTGTCGGCATACTAGTTTCTGTTTTCTTTTTTTTGTGCGCGTTTGACGTAGGAAATGTGAATTATTATATGCGGCCTTATTGAGGTATGGTCTGTAGCTGCAAGCGGAACTTCAACCAACATTCCGAGCATGGTTTCCAAAGCAGACAGCGCATGAATCACAGCTGGTATATGAAAAGGAAGAAATGTCACTGCACTTGCAGGAGCATCGCAATATATTTACATCTCACACAATCAACGCTGCTGATGATTTGAATAAATTAAAAGGTTTTTTCATCTTTGTTTTTAAACAAAAACGTCTCAGCAAAAAAGCTGCACTCTGCTCGAGCAACATGTTAAATATATTCTGGGCCATGGAGAGAAAATCACAAGTGAGACCGCTCAAAGGCCTTTGACTTAAATGCCATTTGTATGCCCGCAAAGCGGGGTGTGATGTTCTCCTAACTCATGAACCTGCAAAGAGCAGAATTTCAGTGTCTGAAACACTTACACCGCCGCTTCCACAACCCCTTGCACAATCGCCTTATATCGTGTGGAGGGGGCGGGGAGGTTCATCGACGGAATTGCCTCCACCGATAGCTTTCGATACTTATAACCTAATTATAAAGGTAAACGTGACAAACTCGGTTGGAAAAGGTATGAAAATTCTGTCGGTATAAGTCTCACCCAGCGCCTTGTACTATCGGGGAAAAATGAAATGCGAACAGAGGAGCGCGTGGCTTGCCGTACAGGCTGCGCCACCTGGAAGTGAGCCTAGGGGCGAGGGTGCGTGGCCTACTCCGATGTGTTCACGCCCTTCGCTCGGCGCTCCCCAAGCTTCGGCAGTGCGCCTCTCAGTGCGCTGAAAGCTGTCACCGCTATCTTTGTCTGCTCGGCGCGTGGCCGAGCTTCTTCGCACCGCACGCGCTGAGCTAGCAAAGATAGCGGTGATAGCTTTCAGCGCACTAAGAGGCACACTGCCGAAGCTTGGGGAGCGCCGAGCGAAGGGCGTGAACACATCAAAGCAGGCCACGCACCCTCGCCCCTAGGCTCACTTTCAGGTGGCGCAGCCTGTACGGCAAGCCACGCGCTCCTCTGTTCGCATTTCATTTTTCCCCGATAGTACACTGGGTAAACGAAGCCCTGCTTCTCAACGTGCTTACAGCACACAACGGCCGATGTTGACGGTGCCTTTCCCATCCTTAGTCTGACTGTCCATGCTTTCTTTAATCTCGATGTCTTCGGGTGGTAAAATATGATACCGGCTTCTTTTTAGAAATTGCATTGCAGCGCTGAACACTAGGTCAGCATGATCACAAACCTACGATCGTGAGGAAGCGGGCGAAAGCGAGCCAGATGCCAGAACGCGAAGCGGAGTCCGTCGTCAGACGTCACGGTACACCTCACCCAGTCAAGACATGGCGACCGCAGCGACGCTTGTGTTCGCTCTCAAGGCTAATAGTACGCCATGCAAGCAATACCATTGATCTCCATGACAATTCGCTGGATCGCGCGTCTCCGCTTGGTCGTTGCAGCTCAAGTGCGGCCACCGGACGGCCACCTTGGGACACAGAATATCAGTCAACCTTTTGGAGCGTTGCGGAGGCTGGGCGGCAGCGAGCTGAAGACATGTTTTCTGCTCGTTCGTTGTCATTTACCGAAGAAGTTTGTTAACACCCCGAATGGTGAGAATTGCGTTTGAGAACACGTGGAAATTTTTACGAAAGCGCAGCACCGCAAGACAAAGGAGCAACTCGTCGAACGCAAGTCTCGCCGGTCTGGCGGCATGATCAAAGTTTCCTTCGCATGCCAAAGTGCTGCGTCTCTGTCTTCGCACGCTTGAATACCGAACAAGAATCAACGCCGTGTGGATTTGTTTCGTGAATCCAACGTGCATGAAGATGCATGTGCCTCTGGAGCAGCATTTTACTTTACTCTTATGACTGTATTTGTAACTTGCGGCACTTGCGGTCCAGAAACGAGCATGATCCAGTGGCGACAAAGGAGAGGTAGGAGGCTATGGCGACGGCGACAGATTGCACACAACCACATGGACAAGCCGCGTTTGAAAAACTTTCTATCTCGCCGCTTCATACTTTTGGCTTCGAAAACCTACCTTCCTCCACAGCATTGCTCTATTTGTGCTGTCATGTGATCCGTTTGAGTAGATTTGGAACATAGCCATGGTTAATACATAATAGCAACCACCGATTTCGTTTCCTATTGATAGCAACTCGCTGGAACAGCTGGGTGATCGAGAAGACGTCTACGTGTGACATACCTTCAAAGCTCTGCCATGGCATCGATTCTTGATAAGTATCCAAGCGTGAAAAGGCACAGAGACGCAGCAGTTTGGCAGGCCAAGGAAGCTTTGATCACGCCGCAAGACCGGCGAGACTTGCGTTCGACGAGTTGCCTTTTTCCTGCAGTGCTGCGCTTTTGCAAGAAATTTCATGTGTTTTCAAAGGCAATTCTCATCGTTTACACAGCGCGAGAGTTTGGCACTCTTTTCACCAAACAGACAGGAGCGCCGCCGGAGACTGACACTCGAGCGCGCTCTTCGTGCACCGAGCATTTCTCGGAGCACGAGTGACTTCTTCGCGCTCCGCGATGTCACGTCCACGAACAAGATGGCTGTGCTATTGTTGAGATTGTTGAAACGAAAGGCATAGCCGGACAGCTGCTCCTTTTCAGTCGATTAGTGCTTAATCCAGCAGGCAAAAACAATTTGATTTGAAAGCCAAGACAGTAATTAGCATTCCGGAAGAAGTTTGTTCGTGCATCTCGCCTGAAAACGAATTCATCCATCAAACGGTAGCGTGCCGATAGCACAGCGACAGAAAAGTTGTTGAGATGAGGACACATTCGGACTGCTGCACCTTTTATAATGCTCAGCCCAGCGACTAAAATACTTCGATGGGAAAGCCGAAACATCAGTTAGTGTTGAGGAAAAGGTTTGTTCATGCGTCTTGCCTGAAAATGAAGTGATCTATCGAACAAGCGTGCTGATAGCTCGGCGACAGAAAAGTTGCCGAGAAGACAGTGGGACCGCTGCCCTTTTTAAAATGCTTAGTCCAGCTGCAGCGAATAAAGATACTTAGATTGGAAAGCTGAAGCATCAGTTAGCATTGCAGGAAAGGTTTGTTCATGCATCTCGCCTAAAAACGAATTCATCTATTGAACGGTAGGTTGCCGACAGCACAGCGACAGAAAGTTGTTGAGATGAGAAGACAGTCGGACCGCTGCCCTTTCTAGGATGCTTTGCCGAGAGAATCAAGATACTTCGAATGGAAAGCCGAAACATCATGTTCATGTCTCGCCTGAAACGAATTGACATGCTATCTATTGAATTGTGTTCTGGTATCGGCATAGCACATCGACAGCTTCCGTCCAATTCCGTCTCACTGCTATACGGAACCACGAAATATCTGGCAAGTTTGAGGGTTTCGTGCGTCGACAAGCGGGTTCAAGAATGTTGTCTTTAATTTAACAGCATGCATGGTCAATAAACAGATCGGCCAAGGTAACTTTCCCCGTATGTGCTCGAAGCGAGTCTCCGAACTTCTCAGGAATATTTAAACGTTCGTAGAAACTTCATAACGTCGCCGTCTCTTTTACTTTATACCTTGCCGCTTTACAGTGGCCTTAATTAATTTAGCACCGAAATAATTTTGGCTTCTGCCACTCGTATCCACGGGATGCCAGGTTCGTCATAACCGTGCGGTCGGAAGGAGCTCGTGCGGCTTGTCGATAGTTTCGGTGTGTCGCGCTCCTGTACGCCATGCGCCGTTTAGTTGCTGCGCCTGGAGTATGAAACTCGGAGTAGGAGTAAAGGAGCATGGACTTAACGCGCCCAATGATGACAAACGAACAGAAAACGTGTCTTCAGCACGCTGCCGCCCAGCCTCAGCAACGCTCCAAAAGGTTGATTTTCCGTGTCCCAAGATGGCCGTCCAATAGCCGCAATCACGGAGCGGGCCTTGTCGTAGAGATCAGTAAAAAAAGTATGGAATGCATACCCTCCTAGCGTCCATCAGGTAGGGATAAGCATTCTGTGCAGTCTATATGCCCATCAATGTCAACGCATGTAGCCGTTTGCAGGCCAGTCGCATCCATTCGAAGATCAATCTGGCCTTCGTCAGGCACCAGCTTTCGCTCTCAGCACACAGCCACTGTTGGTGGGCTTCGAGGCTGCTCGTACCTTCATCCTCCACAGGCAAGGCGACCCCGGTCTGCAAACGTAGATAATGAATATGGCAGGTATTATTTGATAACACTTTTTATGTTTTGGCCATGTAAAGAAAATCTGCATTCCATTTTCTAACACATCAGTCATGAAATAACAAGGTCAGGTGGAACAGCCCGAGTTCACTGATTGAAAGACAGAGGGCTTAGCCTGAACCAATATCCTAGCAGCCTTCGATACTGGTGTGGGGGAGAGAAGGCTGAACCTTTAAAGTATCTTCAAATGATTCTCCAATCGCTCAACTCCAACATCTCGGGCTGCTGCACTTGAACGTTCTGAACTTTTTCCAGCATATATTTGCGCTGTCGCTAACCATGTTCCATTTGCCAATTTTTCACACGCCCCTTCTCCTCCAATCAAAACAGCACGAGAGCCCGCCGTGAACAGACTTGGCATCATCGTGTGTCATATATCCCCGATGATTGCCTTCCCCACTAAGATGCATTAAAGCCAAGGCTGGAGCACGAGCTCCTAGCATCGCTAGATGGTCGCACTGCACGAACCCTCGTGCAGCTTGAGTATCTACTAGTACTGGTAAAAGCGAGCGAGTTGAAAATGAAACTTAAAATCGAAAGAATAAAACGCGAAGGACAAGCACAGGACAACCACGTAAAGCCTGGTTCAAACAGTTGCGTTTGACAGCGTTTGACCGCGTTGCGGCTGCGAGAAACCAGGACATCCCTGCTGCTTATATCGCATGCCAAGATGATTACTTGAATTGGAATCCACGCTTCATACGAAGCACAGATGTGCCGGTAACTCGCTTTCCGTTCTCGACGCAACGCAGTCAAACGCAAGTGTCTGAACCGACCTTTACGGTACAGGCTCACAGTAAAGCTGTGAGCCCGAACCGTCAAGCACGTCTAGCCTTCGCTTTAATACATCTCAAGATGAGACGGACTATATCATAATAGAACCGATGTGGTCTCACCATTTTGAGCAGAAGTGCGTAACCGATGCTATTTTCGTGGTCGCTTGCACGTAAACAACCAAGGAGCTTGTACACAACGCTGGCATTCATCTGGCTTGAAAACAACTTGAGCGTTGGCTTGGCTTGGATGTCAGCTGCCCATTGTGCTTACTTGAACTTCACGAAATTCGCTAAATTGAGCGGACTGCTTCTTGACTTCTGCTGTCGGCGCGTATGTCTGCAATTTGGTGGTTTCCGAGTTTGACGACTCCGAAATCATGGGTGTACCACCGCAACACCCTCTTAACACGATTTCGGTAGCCGCAGGGTGTAAAAAGGATGTACGAAGGGTGTAGGCCTTTCCGTACACCCTTGAATATTCAAAAATCATGTAAAAATGGTGTAGGAAGGGTGTGAGCTCGGAAAAACACCCTTTTAACACGAACATGGGTGTTGAAATTTTTAGTGTGTGCGCGCGGACCCAAGATGGCGGCGCCTGGCGCGCTTCAGACGCGAAGTTTGGGAGTTTCGGTACTCTGAAAGCGTAGCTTTATTTAGTGACTCTACGCGCGCATGCCCAACTCTCCTCCTCTAGTCTCCTCTCCTTCAAGTGTGTAATATGAGCAGCGGTAGCGCGCGTTCCCCGGAGGAGTAAAAGGAGGATAGTTTTGGGCGCGCGGGTGCCTACATGTCTGTCTGTTTCAGGGTGAAGACATCCATTGTTGCCCTGAATGTGCCAGCGCGTGACGCTCTCGCGCACTCGGTGCGTGACTGGGGCGGTAAAATGGCGTCTATTCATTAGCCAAAGCTACGCGCTCGAGCTGAGTGACACCGGATTGCACGCACTTCGAAATGTATAAAAAAACGATTGGGCGGAAAAATGGCTGAGATGTCACCACTCAAGCAAAAGCGCGCGTGTGTATGAAGGCACTCCATTGGGCGCGCGGGTCGCAGCGCCACGCCAGGGCTTTCCAGTGGGGTGGGCTTTCCCCGCAACTCTGCGGCTGTCGTCTGCTAGCGTTTCTCGGCCGCTCGCGTCCGCCGCAGCCCAAATCCGGCCGGCCAAAAGAAATCAGTCAAGAAGGGAATAAATTAATTAAGCAAAGAGAAGATATGCTTGCCAATTCTAAGGAGGATAATTTGGAAATGATGTAAATATAAGCAGGAGAAAAGTTATGCTAAATCTAAAAGAAGAGATCTATCGGGGGCTGGTGCGGGGAGAACCGACGCGACGGAAGAAGGAGAAAAGAAAAATGAAATGCAAAAGGAAGGAAAAGATTAGCAATTAAAAATAAAGGCAAGCGAGAAGCTGTACCACGAGTTCAGCGCTGTTGACTCCACTTCACTCCGTTCTTCCGATGAAGTGTGATGGAAGCAACAGTCCCGTCAGTTAGTCGGGTTGGCGCAAGCAAGCGTCAGCACCACCCCACAAACTAACAGCAACGCTACGTCCACTGAAGACAAAGCTGCGCAGCGAAGAGCACGCGACGCTGAGCGCAAACGCTTGAAGCGAGCGGCAGACCCTGAACTACGGCAAAGAGAAGCGGCGTCCATTCGCAAGTTAACAACGTAATAACTCGCAAGTTAACAACGTTACTAACAACGTTACTAACACCGTTAATAACACCGTTAATAACGATCCGCGATGCTCCGCATCACCCCATGGTTCCCCTCGGGAAGATGGTGTTTCCCCCTTTTTATCTTCAGGTAACGTTGGTCCTTAACGCGTTCCTTTTATGTGCAAGTAACGAGTAACGTATTTCATTACGTTTTTTCGGTAACGCGTACAACACTGCTTGTGATATATACCGGGTGATATCTTTTTTTAATTCGAACAGATTTATTACAAAATATCTGTAAAACAGGCACTAATACGGTTAGACCGACACGCGGAGCGGCTCTGTTTACCAACACGGCCGGAAGGCCGCGCATGCGCGGTAGCTATGTGTGCAAAAGCGCCCGGCTCTCTGTGTTTTCGCCATTGCGTTGTGTGGCGTGCGCTCGTTGTTGACGTTTTTGGACGCTTTCAGCTTTATTTGTGAGTCGTATTTCCTGAAAACGTTTGTCGAATGCTATGCCTGACTTTTTGAGCTCGCTACCCGAGCCTGAACGGCAGCGGTATCGAAACAAACAGTGCGTGGACGTATTTGCCTACGAGGATCCATACGTTGTAAACAAGGCCTGCTGGACTTTCCGACGTGATGCTGCTGCCACCGAAGTCGACGGCTCACGTTGTCGTTTGTTTATTTATTTTTTTTTTTTGCCAAGCCAATTCACGGCCGACACGGTGCAGGCGCGTACAAGTGTCTCGAGGCCTACAATTACTTCGAGTCGGTTTCCGCGCTGTCGGCGGGATCAGCAGACTGTGGGCCTGCGGAAGTGTATTTATTAATTAAATAAATACACACAGCGTCTTGAAGTCAAGGTATGATATTTTTCCTACCCTCATGACCACAAGGAATGACAAGCAGTAACGCTTTGTTCGTTCTGCAGTCTTGGCGGTAACACGTTACAAGTAACGTCGTTACCAGGAACGGGTTACTTTTTTCAGTAACGTAGTAACCTACTCGTTACTTTTTCGACACAGTAACGGGTAACGTACTTACGTTACTATTTCAAATAACGTAGTTACGTTACTCGTTACTACTTCCCAAGTCTTAAGGAAATTACACTTCAATTTTTTTCCGTGTTTTTAGGCGTGAAGCCATGTTTTTCTTTGAGTTTTTTGTCGTGAATATTTAGGTGAAACCGTAAAAAGTGATAAAGCAATTATGTTCAGTTTCTGCATGAACATGATGTTTCTTGATATATGAGCTTATGCATACCTGTATCGTCAAAACCGTAGAACGTGTTAAATCATAATTTAAAAAGTAACGCAGAAGTAACGTGCGTTAGTTTTTATTGGTAGCGCAAACGCGTTCCTTTTATTTTTAGGTAACGTAGCTCAGTAATGCGTTCCTTTTATTTGCAAGTAACGAGTAGCGTATTTCGTTACTCTTTTTTCGGTAACGCCTACAAGATTGCCGTTCTGTCGCCGATCCGCTTCTGCTGGGTAGCACGGGCGTATCGAGCCTCCGACGAGCGCTTGGCCGGTGCTTTGTGCGCGAACACCGTGGGAACCAAATCCGGGTGGTCTCGATCAGACAACGGTTTCCCTGCACGTACGCAAGCCTCGGTAAGGAGATAGAAATGGAAGCTGCACTTGCCTTCAAGCAAGTGCTTCCCGCACAAACGGTCGTTCGCGCGAAGAGACCATTCTTTTCGATCCACGCATATTATCCACCTTCTATGCCTTTCAGAGTCTGCCGGGAAGTTCTGGAAACTCACTCCGCTACTTTTCTTATACATTTCGGTGCAATTAACGGCAACACAGCTTCGCGGCATGCTGAAATGCTATGACGCCCATGCAAAACGTGCGCACTTTTGCCCACACCACCCGGCTCCGGCGCGATCGCAGCGCCGCCGCAGCAACATGACGCCAAGCCCGCCTGTCGACGTCCTTGAGCTTTGCGTGCCCCGTTTGGTCACCCCAACAGCTGAAACAATTCATTACGGCCAGTCCGCTTGCAAAGCGGAATCCACTGATCGCAACTGCAACGACAAACAAATAACAACGCGCGCATAAACAAAGATAGAGCAGTTTATTTAGAGGTCTCAAACGCCACTCAGGGGGATCACACGCGTTTAAAGCGCATCTCCATGGGAAGCGAAAAAAAGGCGTTTAGCTACTCGAACTACGTCGTAAGAGGTTACAGTTTATCCGTTACGAACTGCGTTGTCACAATTTCTTACCTGAATAGGTGATCATTAAAACGTGCGCAAACATGTCAAAATTACCAGAGCAAGCCCACCAGCCTCTGCAGCATTACAAAAACAAAAAGTAACTAGAAAAATGACCGTGCAAAGACTCTCCCAACTTTGCAAAAAAAATAAAATTCCCATCCCAGACGAAAAAAAGTGGAACAGTTGCGAACAACTGCGATTGATACAAAGAAGTTGGCAGACGATACAAAGATACAAATCACCCAGCAAAGACCTCCTTCAACGACGACGATCGCACGGGGCGTCGGTAGGAGCATTGAAAATTAACAGGTGCATTGAAAATTAACAGGTGGTTGGTGTTGAGTCCAGAACAAACAATGCAAAAACAACACGACAAAACAACCAAAAAAAAAGCTTCACTTTTTTTTTTTAGTTGCGCGTTACACGTTTGTTTATTTGCTTTCGCGGCGTTGGTAGGAACTAGAAACAAAACAAAGGAAAAGAGTAACGTAGTCCAGTTACACTGCCCGGTAAAAAAGAGTCGCACGCTGCAATCTGCTTCGTGCTAGCACTGTGTGACCTTTTTTTGCTTTTGCATTTCTTTTCCCTGTGATTTTGGCAGGTTGTTAGTTTGCTCGCTTCGCGCAGGCGCAGCAGTTCAAAAGTATAGGGTGGTTCAAGTCACCAGGCTCGATCTAAAATGCACCGTAAAAATCGACGCCTGCACGTAGCCATCTAAACTTTTCGTCAAAGGTGTATTTCACAGGTCGGTTTTTTCTTGTAAAATTGCAAAACGTAGTTCTCTTTTAGTAAAAAATAGGGCCAAGAAACTTGCCAGGGTCTACGGCGGGCGACGACCCAGACGACCAAGTCCAGTAGCGGGGTGTGTTTGCCGTTCGTATTGATAGATGGCGCCGGGAGCAGCGTCTGAAGGTGCAGCTGACCAGCGAAAGATAGCAGACGACACGCAGCTGAAATCCGTTGGCAGCAGAAGCGCCGCCGTCATGCAGACGCGTTTTTTTACTTTAAGATTTGCTTTTATTGTTCGCATTTCTTTTTTAACCGAAGGTACATTTCAAAAATGATTATATTCATTTGAATAAACTACGGAGGTCGCGAGCCGTCGCGATTAACGTCCCTGGAAAAAACATCGAGGGACTTTAGTCGCGATAAGGAGGTAGCGCCATCTATCAATACGAACGCCAAACACACCCCGCTACTGTACTTGGTCGTCTGCGTTGCTGCCCGCCGTAAACCCTAACCAGTTCCTTGGCCTTATTTTTTACAGAAAGAGAGCTACGCTTTGTAATTTTACAAGAAAAAACCGACCTGTGAATTACACCCTTGCCGAAAAGTTTAGATTGCTACGTGCAGACGTCGATTTTTACGGTCCATTTTAGATCGAGCCTGGTGACTTGAACCACCCTATACATTCCAGTACTTGTTGACGTACATGTCCAGGCAATCCTTGCACACCGTGCCTTTGTTTTGAGTGTCGCCTCCTCCGCTGGCCAGGGGCGCTGTGAAATGGACTTGTTAGGACTTGTTTTGGGTAGTACAAACTTGAGCGTCTCAAACTGTCATGCATGCAGAAGCGTGCCTGCTCTGGTGCGGAACGCGAGATCAGGAGGAAAATATAAATAAATAACAAAAATTCGAACGCCGTTAAAGCACAGGTCAAAGCTAGGACGCTAAGAGCGTGAGCCAAGAGACGCCGTTTCACGCATTCCAAAGTAGAAATGAAAAAAGAAAAGAAAAATGAAAGCGTCGCGACACAGATGTTTTGACTTCACCACCTAGAGATAAGAGACGCGCACCCTAGTGGTGGTGGCATGAATTTTGAACTTTCGATTGTCTTGCGGCGTTGGACGCCCGAAATCTAGCCGATTTCGAGCGTCCAAAGGCGTTTTTCTGTTCTTCAACACCACACAGAAAGAAAAAAGCTCTACCAACGTACCATAAGTAGTGCGAGGCTCAATCAGGTGAGCTTGTACTACCCAATGTGAGGGCGCCACAGTTTGTTCAAAGCTTCAGCGCAGGATGCCTATCAGCGGCCTCAGGTGCGTTTTATGCTGAACTCTTGTTTGGTGAAATATTCGTCTGTTGAGGCGTCAGTGGCGATTTTGAAGACAGACTTGGATAGCTCTTCCAGTTTAATTTGAAGCGGGAGAAGGATTTTCGACCACATCACAAAAACTTGTTTTTGCAGTGGTAAGAAGCAGCACACGGCATGCCTGCCATCTCCAAGTATGTGCTGTGGTATGCCCGAAGGCGGCCGGTTGATCAACCAACGATGACCCATAGCAGACGTGACCACGTACTCAAATAAAATCCGAATAGAAATGTATAACGAGCTTACACTTTTTTAATATATTTATTAAGTATCAAGAAGTACATATGAAGATTTCGGATCAGAAACTCAATCGAAGGCTAACATAGGAAGTTATCACAGACGACAGTGAAAAAGAAATACAAAAAAAAACACACAATAACATCAAAGTTGCAGACGGCCCTCCAGATGTCCGGGCCTAGCGTAGCAGACGAACCGGTGGTAGTTAAGGCGACGAAGTGAAGGAAAGAAAGTAAAAACTAAGCCAAACAAGGCAAAGCAAAATACGCGATGGTTCGAACGTCAAGTAAATACAAGAAGAAAAAAAAACAAAAACATAAACGCAGGAGGAAGAAAGACCGCGGCGACGTAGCGTCGCCTCAAACATAAGAAGAAAGTAGACTTTGAAAAATGTAAGGAAATGCACGACCGTCCAACGGGTGCTTTTTTATATTTTTTTAACTTCGCTTTTATTAGTTTTAATAATAGCGTCAGATTTGCCTCTGTGCAATCGACTTCTTCCAGAGCATACTGACATCGCAGTTACATACGTGGTTCGAAATTGCCTTTTGCTTCTTCATCCGGAGACGATCGGGATGAGCCAGCTCGCCTATTCGACGAAACGGTTTTCATGAGAATTTGGAATTGACCTTTTTCAGAGATCGCTAGGCGCATGCGCCGACTCTGGGAGAGGGGAGGAAAGGCAAAGTGCCATTTTTGGTGGCTCTCTCGTCCGCTTGGTTGCTCAGACAGTGCTTGGTTAGGCTCGACTCCTCCGCTTTTCTCGCGGCTAGGCTTCATAGTCGTCATTCCTCACCACCGCGCAGCTATTGGTTGCACAAATAACAGCAGAAGAAGGTTCAAATGCAAGATTTTATTGAGTTTCCGCAGCCTTTTGCGGGTGGTGCACGAAAGCACGCGATGTCAAACACCCCGCCCCTTTTGCCCTGCTTTCCAAAGCCTATGACGCGAATCCCCCGTGTTAGGTGGCTGGGTCATCAGTGTGATGGCGGGACATTCTGCTTTTAACTTAAATACAGCAAATGTGAACATGATGGTAGACTTCAAACTGGTTAGGAAGACGAAAACGCAAAAAAAGACAGAAAAAGAACAGGCAACGTCTCTTCAGACGTTGCCTGTCCTTCCATTGCGTTTTCCTTTTCTTATCCCAGTCTCAGGTTTAATAACTGAAAACGAGCGTGTTGATGAATAGATACGAACACATGAAGGGATAAAACATCAAGGAAGCAGGACTTCTTGAAAGAAGTCCTGTTTCCATCCCTGTCCTCGATGGTCTTTCCTTTCATGTATTCGTATATCAAGTTTATCATAATGTTCAACTTACACCAGCTCGCCTGCACTCTTACTATATTTCCGTTAACATTAAATGTGCACGCGAGGTTGTGTGACGTAATAATGATGTAGCCGGTTCTCACGTAAAGAATAACTAGATAAAGCTTTCCGTTCTTCAAGCGTGTGCTATACACATTCGCGTCTTGCCACGCTCAAAGTGAAGAAAAAACACAAAAAGTATCAGTCACTGGCAAAACATTTAAAGCGTGCGAAACGAATTTAAGCCTTACGGGGAAAGAACCCCGATGGAATGCCTTGGCAATCAACCGTAAACTCCCCTGTTTGCTGGGGCCACTTTGTCGAAGGCTCGTAAACGTGCCGAATTCGAAGAGAGATTGTTTCTAATATACCCTTCCTTACTTTTTGACCATGCAGGCAAGCCTTTGCGATATAAAGACCGCCCGGATTTCACACCGTCCGAGTTTTTTTACACATTCCCGAATACGGCGATACCCCGTGCGCTCACGCGGTGCACAGGACGGCGAAGTGATGAACGCAATAAACTTGAATAACTTAATTAAGCGATCAAGGAGAGCAAAATTAGCTGTTTGTAGTGGCCGGGCCTCATAAACGGAGCTTACAAGCTCCGCACAAGGGGAATGGTTGGGTCGGTATCAAAACTTTTCACCATTACTTTCCTTACAGAACACTCTGCGACTCTGCCTTGAAAGCCGACTCCTTCTTTAGTTGCTTGCAAGACGCGACACCGAAGTGACGATTAAGTGACTCCAAGTCGATGGTAGGAACCTATGCGGCGTCGGTGGTCTATTCATTCTTGAAGGTATAAAAACGAACGAGATTCTCTGTATCGTAAACAGTGGCTTTTGTTAATCCTCCAGGGGCCCTAATCTGGACACTTGGCGAAAAAGTTGGCGAGAAATTCGGCGGCGGTGATTGGCCGATGTCGCACTTGACCTTGGCGCCTGCGAATCACAGCCGCCGTATTTCTCGCCGACTTTTTCGCTAAGTATTCAGATTAGGGCCCCAGGTCGTCCTCAGCCATTTCGAAGAAAATATGCACGCGAAACGAGGACAGAAATACACGTTCAGAATGGTGAAAGACGGAACAACGCCACCAGAGAACACACGTAAACACATGGACCGGGAGACACGCCAGGCCTGGCGCGGACGACGGAGACACGGTCCCGGAGCCACCAAAAGTGTTTCGAGCGATTCCCGCGAGGGCGCGCCACGATCGTGGCCAAACTATGAAAAGGGTCAATTGCAAAACGAATGACCGATATGAACGTAATTGATACGTAGCTATGTTATATATATACATGTATATATGTATATATATATATATACATATGTATACATATATATATATATATATATATATATATATATATATATATATATATTTATTTTTTTTTTTTGCTTCGCCCATTTTTAAGGAACAGGGCGAAGGTACATTCGTGTCTTGCCTGGCTTACGTCAGTTCTGACAGAGTTTTTTCTTTCGGGAGAGCCCGAAAATTGCACCCTACAAGCTGTAACATATTTCCCACGCGAAGAAAATGTCCTTGACTCATGAGGTGGCATCTATTTTTTAACATTCAAAGCAGCGAATACCCGTGACAATTTTTTTCATTGGTTACCTCGCACGCAAATAGGAAAAACCAATGCGTTGTGGAGACTCCGAGCTCGCCAGGGGCGCTGCGATCACTTTTCACCCGCGATCCGCGAGAGTTGCCAGTATTGGCTTACATGGTACTTGGCTCAAGTTTCCAAAGCGTTGCGGTGCGTTCGACCAGTCAGAAGCCAAGAAAGGAGAGAAGGATCACGTGGTCGCTCGCGCCACTCGACGTTTACCTTTTGGGGAGCGGTGAGGAATGCGCGAGCGAGTTGATCAAAGATGGCGATGGTTCAAGTTGGACAGAATGTCGGGGAAGCAAGCGGGATTGTCCCAAGACCGACCACTTCGACGCTGTCGCCGGGCCCCGCCACGTTGCCGTGAAGTTCGCCCGTGAGCCGCTAGCGACGATACCGCGTTCTTATAAGGGAGACTTAATTAGAACAGAGCACGCTAAAGCTTTGCGTACGCAAAGAACAGCGTCGTCGCCACTGCGCGTGCGCCGAACGCTAACCACGTTTTGCGCTTTGCGTGCGCTATTTTTCGGAAACTACGTGCGTACGCAAAGAATCTTTGCGCTCTTCTTAGGAGGATTCGTGAAAAGAAGTTGGCTGAAGTCAACTTCCTAAAGCTAAAGCAACAGTTCAAAAATGGCGGCCCCCAAGACCACGGCTGCGGCCACTAGGGGTGTCGCGAAGCGGTCGAGGTTCGAGTTCGACCAGGTTCGACTTTTTCGACCTTTTTGTGAAAAGTTCGACAAAGGTTCGACTCAGGTTCGACTGCTATGCGCATTCGCGACAGGCTCTATACTCCGTTTCACCTGATGTTGTACCGCAGACAAAGCTAGAAGCGCGAGCTCATAGCGTTGGGAGCTACTCTAAACGCGCGAGAGCTTGTGCCGCCGAGATATGCCCTAGAGCAAGGAGCTCGCGCTTATAGCCTTTCCTGCGGTACATCATAAGGTGAAATAGAGTATAGTTGGCTCCGGAATGAATGGTGATGGATAAGGAATAAATTAAGGGCAGCACTGATTAATTATTTTAGTTAATACGGTACAAAAAAATAAGTTATTGACTTCTTCAGTGATTAGAATTCGTTTATTTTGATTGCAACTGTTCATAAAATTAAAATAACCCTCTGCATAAAAACCTAGACATGCTTGTATCAATGTCTGGCCACATTGTCCACAAGGTCGAACCGGTCGAATCTGGTTAAAAGGTCGAAGGTTCGTCGAACCGCTTCGACTTAGTCGAACACCGAAAGTTCGACCTAAAAATCCGGTTCGACTAGGGTTCGACAAAAGTTTGCGACACCCCTAGCTGCCACTTTGGCGGCGTGGTGAGAGCGACGTCGGCGGCATCCTCGCGACTGCGTTTTTCAATACGGGACGACATTTTTGCACTCGGTTTGGAAAACCCACTAAGGTGGGCAACGACCATGGGCGTACCAACCGGGGGGGGGGGCAAGGGGGGCGCTTGCCCCCCAGTTCTCAGAGTGGGGGGGGGGCAAGGCATGTGTTTTGCCCCCTGAAACAGACGCCACTGGTCAGGGCGAACATTGGCCGGCGCCGCCCAAGAGATACCAAGGGCACCGCCCCCCGGCCATGGGGGGGGGGGTGGTTTGGTTTGCCCCCCCGCTCAAAAACAAGTTGGTACGCCACTGAAGAAAGACCTCCCCTCGATCCTTATGGCATACGTTTTTTTACCGCTGGAGAACGAAGGCGGGGTCCCGTATGATTTGTTCCTGCTCCTCGGTCTCCACAGCCTCTGGAGGACGAGGACGGAAGTGAACAATGCAGATGTCAAGGTACGCCCCGCTGGAGACCATTTGATTGAAAGTGCTGCGTACATACGGGAAGTGTATCGCGCTTTGCAAGAACCCCCACACTGGGTATCCTTACTAGATGAATCGGTCCTTGTAAAACGCTTTTAGATGTAGTCGCGGGGCCTTTCAGAGGTTCACGGCTTTTAACATTTTCATATGTGTATGTTTTGTTTTTATGTTATAGCATTTCAATGTCTAACCAGGCAATAAAGAAAAAAAAATCTCGGTGGCTCCGAGGCAAAGCGCCGGCATACGGATCCCCAGGTGGCGGGTTCGAATCCCGACCGAGGTGCCCGGAATCTGACGGAAGCTTATAGCGGAGAAGGCGCCGTGTAACGGAGCTTTCGGTTGCACGTCAAAAGATCCCCAGGGGGTCCAAATTAATCCTCAGTACTCCGCTGGGGCGTGCCAGATGCCCGTCGTTGGTTTGGCACGTAAAACCCCCAAATTTGACTTTTAAAACCACATGCCCACTCAGAGCGGAGCGGATCTGACATACTTTACCGGGAGTTCACGTACGATGTTTCGTTAGCCCTTTGAAGTGACCACGCAAATTGGCTTGTTAATGGTAGCCTGCTACGATTTAGTACAAAATGCCCGAAAAACGTAAATTCATTTTTTTAAAGAATGAAGACATAAATTTCTGTAGTGAAAGAAAAGAAGAATTTTTTTATGGATAAATTTCCGCGGAATCTCTTTTTCGCGAAACTATCAAACACTTTTTTGGGCAACTGAGGCGTTTATTATGACTGAAAAAAAAATGAGTGGAATAAAAATAAAATACAATTATACATAACATTGCCTTCATTTCGCCACAATTAACGCCAGAGTGGCCCAAAATATTAATTAGTGTTCAAACGCAAAATGAAAAAAAAGAAAAATGTTTACGTGAATTAGCCTTATTAAAATTTTACTTATTACTTCTGCTATCTAACTACGTCTGTGTGCTAAATGCCTTCGCAATCTGTTACGAAACTGTTTTATGCGGTTATTTCATAGGCCCAACTAAACATCGTGAACCCCCTGCAATGCAGTTCATGCGGCCTAATATTTTACAATTTCCTCTTGCTTTGATACGCATGCACACAGACAAAATTGAAACAAAACCTACCAGATTTTTGTAAATTTTGGGTGACTCTTGGTACGATACAATCCGCTACTGCCGTGCCGACATTTTTGGATATTTTCGGTGGCTGCTCTCCGTGACAAACTGCCAATTTCTTGGGTCCCCGCAACTGCACGCATCAAGGAGCGTCCTTTTGGTCGCCATAATGATTAAAAATGTAAAACTTTAAATACTTTCATAGTTTAATGTGAGCACGTTGGTTTTGATAACTTGTTTATCAAAACCAACGCTTTCTGCAAAAAGTTTAAATACTGTTTTTTTTTTTTGGTTTATAGCGTAGCACTCGTTGAAAAAATTAACCCTACATCCTCTGATGTTGAGATGTCCAAAGAAACCGTTCGCGGATTTACCAACCGGGGGGACAAAGGGGGCACCTGCCCCCCCCCCAGCTCTCAGAGTGGGGGGCAAGGTATGTGTTTTGCCCCCCCCCCCTCCCCCCTGAAACAGCCGCCACTGGGCAGGGCAAACACTGACCGGCGGCGCCCAAGGGATATCAAGGGCACCGCCCCCCGGCCCCGGGGGGGGGGGGGGGGTTGGTTTCCCCCCCGCTCAAAAACAAGTTGGTACGCCGCTGGCAACGACCACCGGTAGCTTGATGTTCGCGACGCGCGAACATTTCTCGGCGAAAGTACGGGAGTGAAGGTCAGTACACGAGACACCTCTTGCCCAGGCGACGCTAGCGAGAGTCCACGATCAAACGACCGCTCGCGTCCCATTCTCATGTTTAAACAAATCTAAAATGTTACTCAGTCTGGACCAAAGAACTTTTTTTTTTCTCAAGTTACAGCATTTCGTGTGTGACTCTAAAAATTGTGACAGTATCTTGGCGGTGTTGCGAACGCGAGATGCTCGAGCTTTTGCGTCGTGACGGAGAAACGTTGTTCTAAAACTCTCTTGCGTAGCGTGCGCTAACGCAAGCGCTAAATTAGCGCTAGCGTGTGCTAAAATTGCGGACGTTATTCTAAAACTCCCTATTGGGTTTTGACTGCGGTGGACTGCGAGTCAACGCAACTGTGCATACAAGCTTGGCGCAAGCGCTCTTCGTAACGCTACGTGTCCGCTGCCGCTACGCCCCGGATCAAACGGAGATGTGCCAATTGAGTCCCACCGGTTGGGATTACAACCAAATACGATATAGCTTCGCCGATACTGGAAACTCCTCCGAAAACCTATGGGAGCGGCGGCGAACATGACAGTGGCGCCTCTAGCGGAATCGGAGTCTACGGAAGCAGACGACGCAATGGAAAAGTATAGACCGACACGCGGAGCGGCTCTGTTTACCAAAATGGCCGGAAGGCCGCGCATGCGCGGTAGCTATCAGTGTTGCGGAGTGAGCACCTTCATTCCATTCCAATTCCATTCCAATTCCGTTCCGGGAATTAGAGTTTTCGATAATTCAATTCCTTTCAACTCCAAGGAATGGGGATACTGGGCCCATTCCCACTCCTGGAATGGATGAATCGTTCCATTCCATTCCCTAATTCCTAAACGTAAAAATTGGAACTTGACAGCTACATTGTGCAATGTTTCCGGCATAAGCAGCATAAAGCTGACATTATCAAACGCATAAACAATTGCTAAAAAATGCTAAATCCGTCAAAAAAAGCACTGATCTTACTAAGCTCACGGTGCTGGATTGCCTGGGTGACACGAAGCGTCCGCAGCGGTCCATCGCAACGTGAAACAAGGTATGCAGAGACTAAAGTCAAACAAAATGAGCGAGCATCCGCAAGCTTGCTTGTAACCGTAACCCACTTGAATGTAAAACATATAACACAGAAAACCAGCATCGGGACAAAGACCAAGTAAAAGGCGGACTTACACGTCAAAATGCAGTAGAAAAAAAACAAGCGTCGGAGCAAAGCGCAAGAGGAGCAAGAGGAGAAGTGACAAGTGAACAGCTGTCTGTCTATGCTGGAGAAAAGCGGTGGAGAGATAGATAGATAGATAACAACTTTAATGTTCCACCAGATAAGGAGACACCTAGTCCTCGTCCCCGGCACGCAGGCCTAGGATACGGGGCCCGGGACCTCCGCGATTAGAAGCAGGCAAAGAGGTCTTGGCTCTTCGCGGCTTCTTCCGCCAGGCGGATGGCTTGCTGCTGTGAAGCAGGGACCTCGCTCCGCAGCAGGGCTTCCCAGGCTTCTCTACAATTTATATTTGCTTCAGGCCCTGGGGAGCTAGCACATTCCCAGATTATGTGGTCAAGGGTCCCTCTCGCCCCACAGTGCTTGCAGTTATCGTTTTGTCTGTCATCTATCTGAACATGGTATGCCCAGACTGGATTTATGAAGTTCCCAGCTTGCAGGCGCCGCCATGCGACTGCCTCCCTATTGCTTAGACTTTTGTCCGGTGGTGGCACCTGTTTCCTTTGTAATCTATAATTTTCGACAATCTCCGTATAATTTTGCAGACGCTCGTCCATGTTCCGGCAGTCGGGCGGCTCCACAGTTACCCGGAAGTAGAGAGCTCGGGCTAACTCGTGGGCCGCCTCGTTGCCAGGAACGGACGTGTGTGCGGGGGTCCAAATTAGGCTAATTTTTCTGTTTAGCTGTCTACCGGTCAGAATCCTTGCCGCTTCCGGCGAGATCCTACCCTTCCCAAAATTCCAGATGGCCGTTTTGCTATCGCTAATAATAAAATTGGCTTTCGTTCCAACGCAAGCGAGCGCTATCGCAACTTCTTCAGCCGTTTCTGCGTTGCGGCTTCTAATGGTGGCGGCCGATACGGGAGCACCTCGGCCGTCAACCACCGAGGCGACCGCAGCACCCGACTTGCCACTTGCCGCGTCCACATACGCAACCGACTTGCTGTCCATTAAATCGAAGCGTCTGATTAGTGCTTCTGCTCTCTTCTCTCTCCTCTCCGTGTTGAATATGGGATGCATGTGACGAGGGAGGGGGGAATGATTAGGTTTTCTCGGCAGTCCTGCGGAATGCTTGACTTGACTCGTAGTCCCCTATCTGTTTGCAGGCCTACCATCTCGAGGATAGCTCTGCCCGTGGTCGTTCGGCTAAGTCTTTCGAGCTGCGAAATTCTGACAGCCTCCGCTATTTCGTCCCAGGTATTGTGCACTCCCATAGAGAGGAGCTTCACGGTGGAGGTGCTAATTGGTAAGCCCAGGGCCCTCTTTGTGCATCGTCGGATGAGCGAGTCTAGTTTCCTTCTCTCCTCCGACCTGATGTTTAAGAAAGGCGTGGCATAGCCCACGCGGCTTATTACGTATGCTTGAATTAGTTTAAGCAAGCTTCTTTCCTTCAGGCCTCTTCCTTTCAGCGCGACCCTTTTAAATAGTCCAAGGGCTTGCGTGGCAAATCTTTCTAGCCTTTTGATTGTCCCATCATTATATCCATTCTCCTGAATGAATAGTCCCAAGATTCTGATCTGATCTACCTTTGGAACTGGTTTCTCCTCTACTTTAATGCTAAAATCCCAGCTGCGTTTGCATCGGAGAGACTTTGGGTTATAGACGAATAATTCTGATTTTTGCGGAGAGCATGAGAGACCCTTATTGGCAGCATAGTCCACGACAGTGTCTGTCGCCGCCTGCAAGCGCTCCTCAATGCTCGCATCACTCCCCTGGTTAATCCAGAGGTTGATGTCGTCCGCGTAAATACTGAAATTCAGCCCCTCTATGCTCCTCAGAGCTGCTGGGAGGCTCCTCATTGCCACGTTGAAAAGGAACGGGGAGAGAACCGAGCCCTGCGGCGTGCCCCTGCTCCCTAACTTTAGTGTGCGTGACTCAATGTCTTGGAACTTTATGCAGGCAGTTCTGTCCGACAAAAAGTCCTTGATGTAGTCGTACGTTCGCGTACCTACCCCGATTTCTTGGAGACCGCAAAGGATCGCTTCGTGTGTAACATTATCAAAAGCCTTTGTCAAGTCCAGGCCGAGAATTACTTTGGCGTCTCTAGAACGCGAATCGATTATGTCATGTTTGAGTCGGAGCATCACGTCCTGCGTACTCAAGCCCGGCCGGAAGCCGACCATCTCGCACGGCCACAGGTCGTTTTGCTCCATAAAGTGCGTCAATCTGGTCTGGACTATGCGCTCCATCAATTTTCCCATGCATGAGGTTAGGGAAATTGGTCTTAAATTTTCTAGTCTAGGGGGTTTGCCTGGCTTTGGGATTAGAATTACGTTTGCCGACTTCCACTGCCGAGGCAAGTGGCCTTTAGTCCAAATATCTTGCATGTACTCCGTCAGAGCGCTGATGGAGTCATTGTCCAGGTTTCTTAATATTTTGTTAGTTATCTCGTCAGGGCCCGGGGCCGATTTTGTTTTTAGTCCCAATATTTCTGCCCTGACCTCCGCTTCCGTGATGGGTGCGTCGAGCTCCTCGTTGGGAGCTCCGTCGTACTCTGAGAGGGGGTACTATCGGTATCACCAATGTACATGTTGACTAGTTTGTCCATAAATTCCGCGTCTGTTCCCTCAAACGCGTGCCTGGCTTTTGATAATCTAATTCCTGATTGAGTTTTCGAATTGGTTGAATCTAATAGGTGTCTCAGCAGACCCCATGTTTTGGCAAGGCTCATGCCCCCTTCCATCTCGTCGCATCTGCTGCACCAATTTTGTTCGCACAATTTCATCGCATAATTTTCAATTTCTTTGTTATGTCTAGCAATCTTCCTTCTCAGATTGCGGTTCCATTTTTGCCTCTTTAGTCTGCGCTCCATACCGTGTTTTGCCTCCCACATGTGAAGCAGTTTGCTATCAGCTACCTCAGGGGCATTCTCCCCTTCAAGTGTCTTTGTGGCCTCCCCAACGTGACGCTTGAGGGCCTCCGTCCATTTCTCTATGTTTGTGATCTTCCCAGTGGCAGCTTTCTCTCGTTTATCCCTAAATAAGTCCCATTCGGTAATCCTCGGTTTACGCGCACGACGCGTTTTCACTCCCTTTTTAATGATCGAGGCCAGAATAAAATGGTCGCTGCCGAAATTTTGCTCCGAATTTTTCCACGTCAGGTCTGTCACATTTTTGGAGAAGGTCAGGTCAGGGGAGGTGTCTGCGCACACGCTGTTACCCACCCTGGATGGACTACTAGGGTCCGTGTGTAGTGTGAGTCCCAGCTCATGCGCATCCTCCCATAACTGCCTGCCTTTAGGATCTTGTTTAGCGTAACCCCATTCCGGGTGCGCCGCATTAAAGTCACCGACTATTAGCAAGGGGTTGGTGCCGGCTGCCCTAATCGCTTTGCGGAAGAGGGCCCTGAATGTCACCTTTTTCTGCTTTGGTGTACTGTACAAATTTAGGAGGAAGACGCTCGGTTCCTCCTTTCGTCCCGTAAGTATTTCCAATAGCACTGCCTCAATTTCTTTCGAGTTGATTTCGTGCTCAATAGCTGCAATGTTCCTCTTAATCAACGTTGTGACGCGAGATTTCTCACCCCTGTCACTTGAAAAAGCTTGGTATCCGGAGAGTTTCGCTAGTTTGCCCGTCTCCTGCAGGGCTATCACTAGCGGTTTCTCATCTAATAGCGTCAGATATTGTTGCACCAACGCCCGCTTGCGTTGGAAGCCGCGACAGTTCCACTGCTGCGGTACCACGGCGGCCATCTTGAACAAGACATTAGTTGAACCACCAGGGCGGCGTTGGCTGTCCGTGTAAGCAAATGCTGCGGAACGTGCGCGCCAATTTCGAAACCCTTTTTCCCGTCGCTTGCGACCTTGAGTTTCCTTCTCCGCTCTTACGCCCCTCCTTTCACGTGTTCACCCTCTGGCGCGTCGCGCGTTCGTTCATTGTTCAGAGGACAATGTACCGGATAATCCCCAACTGAAGGCCCCCTGCCCCAACTTGTCCGGCTGCCAAGTGATCTGAGCGAGATGGGGCTTTGAAGCGGTATGGAAAAGTGGGACCGCCGATTTTGAACTATGCTTTTTTGATGTTGCATAAATTGTGTTCAGGGCTGGCAAAGGCACGGGCGCGAGGACGTAACTGTATACAATGCTTGGGTTGCAGGAGCACTCGCGCGTACAAATGGTAGGAAGCGCTTTCTGAAATCACACGCCTACATTCCCCAGCGTTGCAATCCTACGAGTAAAAAAGAGTACACCTTCGACAATTCGTCAACGTCTCACGAGTTCGTGAGCGCAACAGTATACATCTGAGTGCGCCCTGGATGCCGGCCGTACGAAAGACACACCTGGCGCTTCATGTCACCACTGCATCCGCTTGCACGCGCTGCTGATTGGCGGTTTTTTCTTTTTTCTTTTGTTTCGTCAGTCTTTTAAAAATACTGAAACTATGCTTCGTTTCAGCTTGGGTCGAGACACAGGCGATGCTACAAGCGCGAGCTCCGGGCTTTCAGCGTCCCTGCCAAGCACGCGCGCTCGTGCAATGCAAGCACTGTTCAGGGCCACACGCTCGCGCTCGTAGCATCGGCTGCGTCTGGACCCAAGCTGAAACGAAGTATAATATTTTCTCAGACCCTACTCATCGTACCTCTGCACTACAGTTGTGTAAACACATTGTGGTGTAATTTGAGATATAGGACGGAGTGTCTACATTCTTATTTCGTATGTAATGCCGGCATAATATTCCTTTGCTGCGAGAGGGTCAAAAGAATGGTAGGGTCGGCAGCAAAAACTATTTCGATGCCTGAATTGTGATCAAACACCAGTAAGAACATAAAAAAGAAATCACATGGGCACAATAATAAGATTGCTACAACAGGATGGCACGCGGGGCACAAACAATATTCGGAGTGACGTTGACGGAACGCGACAAGCCAGATCTTTCCTGATAGCAGTCGTCAAAGGAAGCGAGCTAAACGTTGATCTGGTGCCTTGTTTTGATCGGCGTTGCACGAAAACTCGTCAATTACCGACCATCCTGTCAGTGGTGAACATAGTGAACATGATCTGGATGATTTTTTGTTTCTGTGGCTAAATCAGAGTATCCAAATATGAGACGTCCGCAGACGCTTGCGTCGGCTAACAAAACCTCAATCGCCGATCGCGGCCGATGTCAAGGGTGTATACAAATGCATCGAGTCGTCTGGGCGCCGCACTTTTTTGCCGGTCAGTAGAGACTCCAGGAATTCTGACTCGAGCTACTCCGTGCGGAGCTGAGGGAGCCGCTACTGAACGCGACCAACCGGAAACCAAGAATGGCTGAAATGTCCTAATTGCCGTGTGATTTGCCAATTCGTTCTTCCAATCGTAATAAATTCGTCCCAATCACCATTCGATTTACTAATTGATTATTTGTATGAAAGGATATATTTTAAAAATCGTCCATGGCCCACCAAATGGCAATAAAAAGTGGCATGTAGGATTCCAAAACTATAATGTCACCCTAATTTACAAACTTGTTTCACTTGAAATTAGAGTTGACGGGCAAGCGAGCTGGTGGAACTTATACTAAAAAGGCCAGAAACGGGAGAAACAAAAAACAAATAAATAAGAGCGGGATAAACACAACATAGTCTCAAATCACAGCTGAAAATGTTTACTTGGTGAGTGTAAATGTCCAGACTTTGTATTAGTAAAATATATATATCTATATATAGATTTTTTTCACTATTTGGTGATGGCCGAAACTAAGCAACATAATTTTCGCTAAAGGCTACTGTTATTTACTAAATGTGACGAGCGTAGTTATTATATTTGCAATAATTTGATAGCAGAAACGTAATTCGATCAAGCATTGTCAAGCTACTTGATGAATTGGCGTTCACTGAAACGGCGTTCGATGAAATGTCTACTATTCGATGAAACGCCAATCAATAAAACAGAGTTTCATCGAGCAATGATGCCAAGCTGTTGTGAGCCGCGATATTTCGTGCAAAAAAGAAAGAAAACTGAATAAACAACAAGTAAAACCACAGAACTGCCCTGCCTCATTTCAACCTCAGTTGGAGCTCGGCCGACACATTGCGCCGATCAAACATCACCAACAGCTCAACACCTAAACGCCATGGCGTTCACTATCTTTGTTTGGGTGTTTTCCGCCCACTAATATAACAACGCACCCAATGCGCCATGATAAAGCGCTTTTTGTTTTTGTGTATGTGTTTCCGTGACATCTAGGCTTTGTTTGCGCTCTGACTAATGCCTCGTTCAAACTTGCGAACCGGCGGCCGGATCCGCGAGAATTCTGACGCCCGGCGACGAAAGCAGGCAGAATTTCCGGCGAAGAGCAAGATCGCTGTGGGACCAATTTTGAACGCCGAAAAAAGTTTTCTCTCGCCGCAAGCCAATCAGAACGCACCGGGGAAGTGGCGCTTCCTGACGTCAGATCTCCGCTGACGAGCTGGCGGCGATAACGACGAGATAACGACGAGACGCGCGCGGGCAGGAGGAGGTTTGGGAGCTCTCGTCAGCTCTTGTCTGTTCGAAAAACTGCGAGACGCTTGCGCCGCGCACTCCGCAGGCGGCAACAAATCTGCTGAACGGCCCGATCTTTTTTCAGCAAGCGAATCCAGTCGGCGGCGAGTGCGTATTTCGCAAATGTGAACGAGCCATAAGAGTGAAACCAAGTATACTAAAACATCGATAGTTGCCTCTTTTTAGCAACGCTCGCACACGTAAGCGATGTGCTTGTCTTTGACGTTATGGCATTCTCCTCTCCCATACACGGACAATTGGACCAAATGGGTTGGTCGGCCTTCACTCATTAGCTGCGAAACGTTTTGATCGTTACGTATGTATAATTCAAAGAAGCACCGACAGGCGGGCGCCCCTTTTAAAACAAATCATGCTCGCGTAGAGATATTTAGCGGCTATAGAATTTTCCGTAGGTATTTATTTCTAGGCCAACTTGTCGGCGTCAGTAGGTATACAGGCGCTGGAGGCGTGAGCAAAATGCTGGCAGATGTCCGCTTGACGAGCCCTACACTCCCCTTTGTGGCAGATGGCAAATAAACCAAGAACAATATTTGTCGACTGGCATTTGATTGAATAGGCCAATCGGTAGTAGGATGACTCGTCGAAGGGTAATTCATCAAAAATTCCAACTCGTTGACAATTGTCTGTGAAGCCATTCAGTTGCCCCATTACACTGATCTTCTGTGTTAGAACACATACACATGTTAGACATTTTCATATAAGTAAGTTTCGGGCACCAGATAATTTATTGAAACGCTGTTTCACCGAATTTCACAGTTCGGATTCGTCGAATTTTGATATGAAATCATAATATAATTACTATACTTGTCACTTCTTCAATTAGAATTGGTTACAGATAATTATAAAATAAAAGTAGGCTTTCGCGAAAATGATGTAGATTACAGGCTATGTCAACGTAGCCGAACAGTGAAAAAATGTTATCAGGGTGTTTTGGTTAGGGTTCAGGAAAAACAAAGGCGACTCCTCAAATACGCACTGGTCACACAGGCCGACATGGTAACAGGATGTTTTGTCGCATAGGAATATTTGTCATAAGGTGACTCGTCCATCGGACTGTTCGTCACAGCGAGAGTGCAGGGAAGGATAATAATCGATGTCGTGCAGAAGAGGAGAATATAAAAAAAAAGAAGAGAAGTAACTCTATACTGTCATTCAGTCACGACTCACGGCAATACTTGTAACGTGGCGGAAAATCTGATCTCCCTTCTTGTGAACGGGACATTGTAGGTGTACGTGGCCTCCTGGTTTGATTCGACAAAGTAGCAACAAAGCGGTATTTTACGATCGAGCGAGCACTACCGTCGGAAACACTGCTCAAAAGAATTTTATGTGGAGTTTGACGGCTTTCCATAAGCACGTGGATAGAAAAACAAATATTGACAGCACTAAATGGGGAATATTTTTGGCACGCTCATACCTGCTTTTTCTTCATCATTTGAGGACTCATATGCTGATTTCGGTTGCGCATGCGTACTTCTGACCGGCAATTTTATTGCGTACGCGAAGCTTTTGCGTACGATCCACTAAAACTCTTTATTTCATGTGTCCAAGTTCAAGCGGTGCGTGTTGTTTTTCGATCTCTGTCCGAGTGGTACGAAGTTTCACGTTTTCATCCTGTGAGTGAAGTGAGTTGGTTAGTGCTAGCATCGAAGGCTTACTTCGAACTCTAATTTGGAAATAATGCCTCTGTTACTGCATCGCGGACAAAAATGTATATGCTCTTATCACTGTAGCAAAAGAATGTGACAGGATATGTGCTCTTGTTATGATCGTGTACCATTGTAGTCGACTTCATCCCAGCACGGCGTATCGTTTTTGTATTCTGTTCAGCCCTGCGAACCACACCTAGGGAAAAAAAAAACAATTTGCGCCTTGTTTGTTCAATTTTTTTTTTTTTTTATGCTGCAGAAACACATCGCGCCCCGTGTTTTTGAAGGCACGGTAGACGCAGTGACTTTAGGTAGACGGTGGTGAGGTGGCCGTCCCCCATGTCCGAGGCGGCTCACTCAACGTCCTCGGAGGACAGGTTGTTTTTCACTGGTGACTGGTATATACGTGGAGCAACTCCGCGCGCATTGCGTTCTCCATCTCGGAGAACGCAATACATGACTCAGCTCTATCTCGCCATTGCTCCAAAATGACCAGTGGAAGTCGCAACTAGTGACGAAATTAATCCCTGGAGAAGGGGAACATTGCATTATCAATCTTCGCCACAAGTAAAGGACTTTTCGCACCTTCTCTACTTTTTTCTTTTGTTACGTTACGGCTTATTGCCAGCAATGAAGGCGCGCTAGGTTTGCCTGCACAGTTACGGATCCAGTTGCGGGGAGCGTTACGAGGAGGCGGAAACAATCTATGAAGATACTCTAATCATAGGTATAGGGTTGACTCTCGTTTCTATGCGACTTTCCGAACAATAAAATTTGAAGTCTGAGTAAGGACACCCTTCACTCGATTCCTCGAGACGCGCAGTGAAAGCTTACCGCGCTCGGCTGGCTCAGCGCTAACAGCCTCTGATCTACGATCCTAAATTCCTGCGGCGCGGTGTTTCTGTGAATGTTCTTCGGATCCCGACGGCAGCAGCTAACACATCCACGAATTTTCAAAATAGTTTCCTTGATAAACGGCACTGACCTTTCCTAAGAGCGAAAATCAATTTAAAAAAAAAAGACACTGGCGATAAAAATACGATTCCTACGGCATAACATCAGTTGCGGCGGACGTAAGGGTACGAGCGTAAATACACAGGGGCCTCATTGTCAGAAACTTGTTACTAATGGTCTTGAAAATCGCAACTGCAACATAGACCGTAGAACCTCTAATTAAAAAGTTAAATGGCAAATTTTAGTTTATTAGGCCACTAATTGTCAATTTACGCTCGTTCACTTACGTCCGCCGCAGCCGATAATGTTATCCCGCAGAAATCATTTCTTTACCAAAAGTGTCATTTCTTTCAGAAAAAAAAAATAATAATAAAACGCCCGGTATATCACAGCTTTGACAACGCTTCACGTGTGTGAGGTCACTGAGGTTCAATGACCGACAGAGAACCTCCGCTGGCCGTGCTCCCGAAGCGGGGAAGTGCAATTTATGGAGACCGATCATCTTATCAGAAAGATGCACTCAATCCAGGAAAAGTATTCTTTCAACCATGAGGTTCCAGTTGTACTTACACATGCATTATCATCAAATGTGACGGAGTTCCTGCAAACACTAAAGAGTTGTCA